>LGRX02033674.1:0-25895 GCA_001247695.2 Cymbomonas tetramitiformis | reverse complement strand
GCCTGATGGCGTGGTGGGCGGCAGCAGAGGCATGCCTGATTCCGTGGTGGGCGGCAGCAGTGGCATGCCTGATGGCTTGGTGGGCGGCAGCAGAGGCATGCCTGCTGGCGTGGTGGGCGGCAGCAGGGCATGCCTGATGGCGTGGTGGGCGGCAGCAGAGGCATGCCTGCTGGCGTGGTGGGCGGCAGCAGAGGCATGCCCGATGGCGTGGTGGGCGGCAGCAGAGGCATGCTTGCTGGCGTGGTGGGCGGCAGCAGAGGCATGCCTGATGGCGTGGTGGGCGGCAGCAGAGGCATGCCTGATGGCGGGCCAGGGCGGCAGCAGAGGCATGCCTGATGGCGTGGTGGGCGGCAGCAGAGGCATGCCTGATTCCGTGGTGGGCGGCAGCAGAGGCATGCCTGCTGGCTTGGTGGGCGGCAGCAGAGGCATGCCTGCTGGCTTGGTGGGCGGCAGCAGAGGCATGCCTGATGGCGTGGTGGGCGGCAGCAGAGGCATGCCTGATGGCGGGCCAGGGCGGTAGCAGAGGCATCCCTGATGGCGTGGTGGGCGGCAGCAGAGGCATGCCTGATGGCGTGGTGGGCGGCAGCAGAGGCATGCCGGATGGCGTGGTGGGCGGCAGCAGAGCAATGCCTGCTGGCGTGGTGGGCGGCAGCAGAGGCATGTAGGATAATCAACTTCTACTTAGTTTGCATACTCATGCATAACATTAGTTGAATGTGTACGAACTCTCACACACACACTCAGTTGAATCTTATAATCTGAAAAGTGTTTTGTGAGTTACAGTCAGTGCTTTATATCATCACACGTGTGTTCTCTATCTAAGCTTACTGTTACTCAGTCATAGCTTCTACTGTACTCGTACTTGTACTCTTGTGTTCTGTGACAGATACTGTGTACATTTTGAAGTGATCTTCTGTCTCTTGCAGACTTATTGTCATCATTACTCTGTCCACATCTACACATGGTACTGTACTCTGTCAGCACAGTCATACAGTCATACAGTCATACAGGCATACGGTCATACAGGCATACTGTCATACAGTCAGAATTTGTACTTTTTGCCTCTCTGTGATTAACACTGCATGAGAGTTTACTGTTTTCCTACTCCTCCTTACTCAGTGCCTTTGAAAATATCTCAGCACCACAGCACTGAGTACTCGAAAACGTTCCAAAGCCAGGCTTTTTGTAAAGAAGTCTGCCAAATTCTCCTGCGTAGGCACTTTAGCAATGACAATTCTACCCAGCTCTACCAACTTTGCTACATATCGATTTCTCACTGCTACATGACGTGTTGCTGCATTGTTCAGAACATTCTCTGCCTGTGCCACCGAAGCATGATTGTCTCCATGAATTGTAACAGGCAACTTGACAGGTGAAAACTCAGTCAGCAGATTCACAACATACTCAACGTCCCGTGCGCATTCTGACAACGCTATCAATTCTGCCTCTGCTGTGCTCACTGCAACTGTCTTCTGCAATTTTGACGAATACATGACAGTATTTCCATCCAGTCGCACCAGTGAACCTGTAACAGAGCGTCTGGTCACTTTGTCTGCTGCGTGGTCTGCATCTGTATAAGCTGTTACTACCAGTTCTGCATTCAGTGACGCTGGCGAACTGCACTGCATAGTCAAGCACACATGAATAGTTCCCTTCAAATATCTCAGCACACGCTTCAAATGCTGCCAATGCTCCTGCCCGTAGCAGTGAGAGAACCTGGCCAAATAACAGACCGCTGTCAGAATATCAGGCCGTGAGCACCGCGCCAGCCACATCAATTCCATCACCAGATTAACATAGGGAAGCTTCTCCAACTTCTCCTCCGAGTCCACAGGCATCAGAGACAGTCTGGGCTCCATTGGTGTCATACACGGATTACAGTCCTGCATAGAGTACCTCTCCAGCATGCGCTGTATCAACCCAACCTGACTGATTTGACACTCTATGACCAGACCATAGTCACTGAAAGTCATACTCATGCCCAGCAACTCCACCAGTGGTCCTTTGTCCTTACTGGGCCATTTCGCACTGAATTCTCTGAAAAATTCCACCTTCCACTCCACTGAAGAAGTGAATACAGTGTAGTCGTCCACGTTCACATACACAAATACCACCAGTGTACCAGGCTGCCAGATGTAAAACAGACACGGGTCAATGTTTGACACCCGTAACC
Organism: Cymbomonas tetramitiformis; assembly: GCA_001247695.2. Lineage (NCBI taxonomy): Eukaryota > Viridiplantae > Chlorophyta > Pyramimonadophyceae > Pyramimonadales > Pyramimonadaceae > Cymbomonas > Cymbomonas tetramitiformis. Next base: position 23,722 of record LGRX02033674.1, on the reverse strand, counting down.
TGTGGTCATAAGCAAGCAGGAACTCTTTGCTCGTCTTGTACCAGATGCGCGGTGCCTGCTTCAAGCCGTACACACTCTTTTGCAGCATTCCGTACCGCACTCCTCGAATTGTCCGTGCATTAGGCCAGCTGACATACAAAGGAACGTCCACGTCCAGCTGGCCATTCAGAAAGCACGCGATAACGTCCATGGCAAAGGCCAATAGTCCCAACACCAAACTGAGCTGAATAAGAATTCTCAAGGTTGACAGCTGAGTGCACGGTGCATACACGTCCTCATAGTGCACTCCATGCTGCTGACCGTTGCCACATACCACCCACCTGGTCTTCCTCTCGGTCAGCTGCCCTGCAGAGTCCAACTTCGCCTTGTACACGGCCGTCATGCGCATGACCTTCTCACCAGCAGGTACCGTCTCCACCGGCAAGATAGCTTTCTTCACGTCGATGAGAGCACACTCCTCCTTTTTGTCCGACTCTTGCCACTGCACTGAGTCTGGTCCATTCACCAACTGAACCCATCCTTTCGGCTCCGTCACCCCCACTGGCAACCCCGTCACTTTCTCCTCCTGAGCCACCAGAGCGACATGACGGGTCTCAAACCTCACGCGGGCCTCACCCACATCGATTGCCGAGCCCCTCACTCCAGCATGACGCTCCAATATCACCTGGTACGGCAACACATGGTCCTCCCGTGCCGTAGCACACACCACTGCTGCCTCCCATTCAGCTCCTCCTGACCTCTGCACTGTCACCTTCTCAAACAACGGATAGAATGAGTTCACTGTACACTGCGCACAATACTCAAAAAGCAACGCAAGATGCTCCACCCGTGCCTCCAGAAATGCACTCACCGGCGTCCAAAATGATCCACCCCCAGCACTGTTCAACTTCACGACACCAGTGAACTCGTCACCCTTCTGTACCACGTAGGCACGCAGATCCAATGTAATTGTCGCTGTGCCCACAAAAGCTGACATGAAGTTTCCGTCGAGAGACTCACAGTCATATAACGATCTCAACGGTGTCAGCACAGAGGGATCCCAAGACATCACCAGCTGTCCATACTGATCAACGCGCTCGTCGAACCGAACCATCCCACTTCTGACCACCTTCTCCTTGTCTGGGCTGTACAGCACAAAAGCCGTTGATCGCTCCTCGTGTCCCACGTAGATCAAAGGAGTAGCCCGATCAGCCAGTTTCGAGCGCAGGCTGGCGTTGATGAACGCGTAAGCTCGACACCCGAACACACGCAGTACAGACAGATCGTACTTCTGGTTCAGCACTTGCAAACTAGACTTCATGCCCAGCCGAGCCTTGCAAAGTCGATTGATCAGATATACTGCGTGTCTCATAGCCAAAGGCCACATAGTCGCAGGCAAACCAGCTGTCGCCAGCATAGCTCTAGCCTTCGTCTGCAGATACTTGTTCACAGTCTCCGCCCTGGCATTGTTCTCATGTAAGTACGGTGACGTTGTCCTCTGCACGATGGCATTGTCCTCACAGTACTTCTTCGCCTTCCCAAACACGATGGTCGAGTCATTGTCCGAGTGCAATACCAGCACGTCCAGGTCGTACACCACCTGCTCAACACTGGTGTCCTCCTCAAGGAACACACGGCCAGTCGCCTTCACCATCTTACGGTAGTCCTCCAGAGCGTCCACATACTCCAACTTCTGCTTCCAGACATAGAAATGGCACACGTCTGAGTAGTCATCCACGTGAATAGTGTACCCACGATAACCTTTGGTAGACGTCATGAACGGTCCACCATGATCGGTGAAAGTCAGCTGTCCCATCTTGACAGAGGCCTGCCGCTTCTCCACCACCTTCTGAACAGACTTCGGGACCCTTCCCCTGTCTGTCGTCTGCGATGGCCTCTTCGGCGCCGCCACCTGACACGCCATGCACCTCACAGAGCAGCTCAGTACACTGCCACTCCGCAACTCCTCAGAATTCACTCCGAGGTCCACCCCCTGCAGGTCCATGACCTCCACGTGCTTGTCACAAGCGTGGCCCAGCCTGATGTGCGCAACCACTCTCGCGTCCACCCTCGGAACCACAAATTGATCAAGATACAGTACGACCACAGGCCACGGGGTCCCTTGAATGAACACGCGACCGGGCTCAGACTCCACCAGTTCAGAGACGTTGTAACACTGATCAGTCCTCGCAGAAAATATAATGCTGCCCTTAGAATAGATGTGCAGCTCCTCAAATTTAGTCGTCAAACTCCACCAGGCAGCGTTTGGCTTGTACGGCAAAACGAGCAGAAACTTCGTGTTCACAGGGTCCTTCGGAAAGTCCATGAGAACCTTCGTCAGCAGCCTCTCAATGAAGGCGACGTCGTACGGCGGATTGCCCCAGAAGCTGCGTCCCGTCAGACAATGAAGAAAGACCGAGTTCACCAGGGAATAGTACTCGTTCACCTGTCGATTGTGCTCGTCAGCACATATATCTAGATGAAAGGGCCCCTTCTCCTCATTCCACTTCTTGAACTCGGTGAACTTCCAGTTAAACTTGTCCCTCACCGGACAGTTCTCCTTCTCGTCGCACTCCACCCCCGGCAGCGCAGCCTCCACGATGACCTCAGGTAAGACATACACGTTCCCCTTTCTGCACACGTCGTACTCGCACAAGTTCTTCTTGTCATGCAGTACACGGTCTCCAAATTGAGCATACAGACCAAACTTGTCCTCCAAGCTCACCGCGGATACCAGATTGAAAGGCGACTCCGGCACGTACTGCGCCTCCACCTTCAGCACGTCTGCCATCTTCGTCAGCCGATTCCACAAGGTGATACTCCCTCGACCTCCTCCTCGAGACGTGGTCACTTCGCCAGCCATGACCTTGAAGGACACGGCTGCTGACTCGTTCACCTGTGCGCCGTCAAACATAGACAGGTCATTAAAATTGGACTTCGTCGCCATACTATCAAAGTACACCTCCCTGTCTGAGTCCACCACAGTCATTGCACACAGGTCTCCTCCTGGAGCCTGTACAGAGTCCTCGTAGTACTCATTTTGCACTTGTGCATCGTCCTCCTTGTCGCGATTAAACACACCGTACACCCAGGTGTCCTCCAACACCTCGCCTGTGTACACCACCTTCTGGTCTGCGACAGTAGCAACCACGGGACAGGCTACATGAACTTCCTCGTGATTCTCCAAGTTCCACAGCTCCCCCTCAGAAGCCTCTGTACGACGCGGTCGCGCGGAACTGGATGAAGTCGCCGCCTCCACCGTCGCTGCTGCTGCGTCAGGTGCCTTCTTCGCTGCGTTTTTCTTGAGTCTGCGCGCATAGTTCTCACGAACCGCCCTTTCCTTAGCAGGATTAAGCTTGATGAACTCCTCCATACCCTCCGGGTTCACTATCCAGCATTTTTCGGCAGAGTGGACGCCAGAGCACGTAGGACATATCAGTTTCTTCCCGTCATTCACCTTCTTCTCCTCGCCCTGTCTCCGCCTGTCCGCAACCAGCGCTCTCGCAACAGCAACAGTCTCACCGTCCACAGTAGCCCCCACTATACTCGACGAAGGAACCAAAGATTGCTGCACCACGTTCACGAAAAAATACTCGGACCTCTGTACGAGCATATCAAAAGAAGGACGACGTTCCTTGCTCATATCAGCAACCACCTGCGAATACTCAATAGGCATAGCGGCCACAACCATTGCAGTCACCAGCACCTCCACCGTCGTAGGGTCAAGCCTCGCGCCGCCGTAGTTAGCCACAGAGCTCATTACGTCTCCAAAGTACCCCAACTGCTTCACAGGGTCCTCATTCACGTTCACAGTCAGCTTGCACAGCTTCTTCATTGAACCAGCGAGTTGCCCAAACAGCTGCGGCTCCACTCTGCATTTCAGCTTCCTGAACGCCTTCTATCCGTCATTGCCACAACGTCGTACCACGTCAAAGGCGTCCCCGGCTGTGACCTGCTTCAAAATTGCTGATAAAACCGTACTTGCGACACTGGCAGACCCAGGCACAGTAATGAAGCTGTCGCCGTCTGCAAAGTCTCCGTCCTCCGCGTCATTGTCGCCATAGTCAGCCCGTGATGAACGCATATCTCCTGCCTGTGATGAAGGCTTGTCCTCTGCAGTCGATTTACCACTCGTTTTAGGAGCAAACGAGTTCAGTCCTTTGATATCTGCTATATCTGAGACTGGATAGTCGCACACCAGTTCTAGCAAGTCAGGATAAAACGTCACTGCTGACTCTAACTGTGTCTTAAACTGAACCCAGGATTCGTACTGATTCCTTTCAGTTCCCGTGTACTTCGTCGTACCCAATAACTTCACCACGCACTGAACTGTCTTCTGTGCGTTGGCAGGGCTAATGACACCCAACTCAGCTTCTTCATGATCTGATGTTTTCGCAGGCTCTTTCTTCTCGGCACTCAACACCTTAATTGTCTCTGCCATTGTCTTCATGAAAGCTGCCTGCTGCTCTACCAAGTCCTGAAGCTGTGATTCCCGCGTGGGATACTTTCACCCCCGCGTCAGTCATGACGACTATCTCTGAAACTACCTCAGACCTATACCAGGCCCATAACCTAGGATAATCAACTTCTACTTAGTTTGCATACTCAGGCATAGCATTAGTAGAATGTGTACGAACTCACACACACACACACACACAGTTGAATCTTATAAATCTGAAAAGTGTTTTGTGAGTTACAGTCAGTGCTTTATATCATCACACGTGTGTTCTCTATCTAAGCTTACTGTTACTCAGTCATAGCTTCTACTGTACTCGTACTTGTACTCTTGTGTTCTGTGACAGATACTGTGTACATTTTGAATTGATCTTCTGTCTCTTGCAGACTTATTGTCATCATTACTCTGTCCACATCTACACATGGTACTGTTCTCTATCAGCACAGTCATACAGTCATACAGTCATACAGTCATACTGTCAGAATTTGTACTTTTTGCCTCTCTGTGATTAACACTGCATGAGAGTTTACTGTTTTCCTAGCATGCCTGCTGGCGTGGTGGGCGGCAGCAGAGGCATGCCCGATGGCGTGGTGGGCGGCAGCAGAGGCGTGCCTGATGGTGTGGTGGGCGGCAGCAGAGGCATGCCTGATGGCGTGGTGGGCGGCAGCAGAGGCATGCCTGCTGGCGTGGTGGGTGGCAGCTGAGGCATGCCTGATGGCGTGGTGGGCGGCAGCAGAGGCATGCCTGATGTTGTGGTTGGTGGCAGCAGAGACATGCCTGATGGCGGGCCAGGGCGGCAGCAGAGGCATGCCTGCTGGCGTGGTGGGCGGCAGCAGAGGCACGCCTGATGGCGTGGTGGGCGGCAGCAGAGGCATGCCTGATGGCGTGGTGGGCGGCAGCAGAGGAATGCCTGCTGGCGTGGTGGGCGGCAGCAGAGGCATGCCTGATGGCGTGGTGGGCGGCAGCAGAGGCATGCCTGATGGCGTGGTGGGCGGCAGCAGAGGCATGCCTGATGGCTGGCCAGGGCGGCAGGCGCACCCTTCCCTGAGAGATTTCGGTGGCCATGGCTCGCTCAGAGTCTTGTCCAGATGAGGGCGCGGGTTGATCAAGTCTGCGCCGTCAGATCAAGTCTGCGCCGTCACTGAGGCGCACCCGCTCGATAAGGGAATTACAGCAAGATGGAAGGTTGCGCATGCTGGCACGCAGCAGAGGCATGCCTACGGGCCAGCGCACACAAAGTCTGGATACTCTCATCTCGTTCCATACAACCTAAACCCTTAAGCCCTAAACCTGGGGGAAGCAGTTCTTAGGCAGACTGTGCGCAGGGATGACGCCGAGCGGTTGGCGCGCGGGGAATCAGGGAGTCGCTAGTGCTGGAAGTGGCCAAAGTGACACGCGTGGAGCCGATGGGGGTTGGTGACCGCGCCTGCGTGGACCTCGCATGCTTGCTGGAGCCCGGCGAGGGCATCCTCGTTGGGTCCTTTGCCCGTGCGCTTTTCCTGGTACACCCTAATACCCTAAAAACCCTAAACCCTCCTTGTTGGGTCCGTGGTTGGTGTGCTGCTCCTGGCGGCCGTCAGATCCATCTTTAAGGAGCACCGATGTACTGTGCAAGGCCAGCATCGCACCGATTATCGGCGAGGGACAGCCTGCACCATGGGCACACTAGACGGGAGGCGGTTTAATCGTGGATGCAGGTCCACAGTGAATGCATGCCGTCCGATTACGTTGCTAGCCGGCCCTTCCGGTGCGGGCCATCTTCTGCCTTGCTACACTTGAACGCACTTTAGCCAGCTGGATGAGCTGCCAGCCTCTCTTACTCCCCGCTGTTCCTCATCCTCTTACTCCCCGCTGGCGCTCAGCCTCTTACTCCCCGCTGGCCCTCAGCCTCTTACTCCCCGCTGGCCCTCAGCCTCTTTCTCCCCGCTGGTCTGCTGGCCCTCAGCCTCTTACTCTCCGCTGGTCTGCTGGCCCTCAGCCTCTTACTCCCCGCTGGCCCTCAGCCTCTTACTCCCGCTGGTGTGCTGGCCTCAGCCTCTTACTCCCTGCTGGCCCTCAGCCTCTTACTCCTCGCTGGCCCTCAGCCTCTTTCTCCCCGCTGGTGTGCTGGCCCTCAGCCTCTTACTCCCCTGCTGGCCCTCAGCCTCTTACTCCCCGCTGGTCTGCTGGCCCTCAGCCTCTTACTCCCCGCTGGTCTGCTGGCCCTCAGCCTCTTACTCCCCGCTGGTCTGCTGGCCCTCAGCCTCTTACTCCCCGCTGGTCTGCTGGCCCTCAACATAGGAGTCCTTGCTTGTGTCCATGCGCACTCCACCAACCCTTTCTTGTGTTCGGAGTACTTCGATGCCAGTCTTTTCTTTCGCTTCGGTTCCCCCTTTATCCCCTGCATGACGGCAGTGCTTGCTGTGCACGCGCCGTGAGCTGCTTGGCGCCACCGGCAGGCTCTGCTCCTTGCTCCGCGGCGCATGGGCTTCAGTGTGTGCACTCGGAGCCTGCGCATGAGCCTCCTCAGCCGCCCCGGCCCGGCTTCTGAGATCTGAGTGCGGCTTGAAGGCCCCCCTCGCAGGGTGAACGCCGGCCCGGTGCACAGCTACACGAGCGGGGTGGGCGGCCGCACCGCGTATCTCGCAGAACTGCGCACGGGAAGCCAGGTGTGGCCATCTCAGACTTGCTCAAGCTTCGGCAGAGACGCAGAGGCTCTTTCGGCGGACGGCAGCACTCCTTCTTCAAGTCTCCAAAAGGCTTCTTGTCTTGACCCTGCATGGCGCTCCGTGTAATGCTCCGTGCGGCGCTCGCTCTGCATCTCCGCGGCTTTGGCTAGGACACCCGGGATGTTGCGTGAATGAGTTGTAGTGATCTGTCGGGGCATGGATGCCGCGGCGGCCGGGGCAGGGATATCGTGTTGGCTGGGGCAGGGATGTCGTGGCGGCCGGGCAGGGATATCGTGGCGGCCGGGGCGGGGATGTCGTGGCGGCCGGGCAGGGATGCTGTTGTGGTGGCTGGGCAGGGATGTCGTGGCGTTGGGTCAGGGATGTCGGGCGGCTGGGGCAGGGGGATGTCGTGGGTGGCCGGGCAGGGATGTTTTGGCAGCAGGGGCAGGATGTTGTTGCGGTTTGGGCAGGGATGTCGTGCAGCTGGGGTGGTGGGATGTCGTGGTGGTCGGGGCAGGGATGTTGTAGTGCCCGGGGCAGCGATGTCGTGGCGGCTGGGGCAAGGATGTCGTATGCCGTGGCAGGATGTTGTGGGCGACCGGGGCAGGGATGTCTGGCAGCTGGGGCAGGGATGTTGTATAAGTTGGGGCAGGGATATGCGCCTCGGGGCAGTGGGATATCTTGGCAGTGTGGGGCAGGGATGTCGTGGCGGCCGGGGCAGGGATGTCGGCAGGCCGGGTCAGGATATCGTGGCGGCTGGTGCAGGAATGTCGTGACGGCCGGGACCAGGATGTCGTCGCATGGGGCAGGGGATGTTGTCGTGGCTGAGGCATGGATGTTGTGGCAGCCGCGGATGTCGTGGTGGCCGGGCAGGGATGTCGCGCGGCGGCTGAGGCAGGATGTCATGACGGCTGGGGCAGGGATGCCGTGGTGGTCGGGGCAGGGATTGGGCAGGATGTCGTGGTGGCCGGGGCAGCGATGTCGTGGCGGTTGGGGCAAGGATGTCGCGGCGGTTGGGGCAGGGATGTTGGGTGGCGGTTGGGGCAGGGATGTCGTGGCGGCCGGGGCAGGGATGTCGTGGCGGCTTGGGTAGGGACGTCGTGCAAGACGGGGTCAGGGATATCTTGGCGGCTGGTGCAGGGATGTCATGCAGGCCAGGGTCAGGGATGACATCTGAATGTCCTTCGTTTTAATGGCCTTGATACATTCCGGATCATTGATGTTCAAACCCATATCAAACATATTTCGCTTGGAAAATGAGCTCAGCTCCTTTTGCTGCAATTTCGCTCAATTGCGAGTAATGCCCACTTTGACGACGATTATGTCGTTAACCTTCACTTTGCGAAGAGTTGCATCGATGTTATCATGGGATTCTTGTTCACATTCTCCAGTAAAATCATTATCCAGATGTTTACTCCACAAAGCGAGCTCCATTTTCTTGATATCAGGGGTGCACGAGGTTATGTTGCAAATGGGCCACCGCTTATTTATGACGTGCAACTCGCTAATGTGCTTCACCACGGCATAGATGAAAAGACGTGGAGACGGGATACACGATAGCCGTGGTGAAGCACATTAGCGAGTTGCACGTCATAAATAAGCGGTGGCCCATCAGCGACATAACCTCGTGCACCCCTGATATCAAGAAAATGGAGCTCGCTTTGTGGAGTAAACATCCGGAGAATGATTTTACCGGAGAATGTGAACAAGAATCCCATGATAACATCGATGCAATTCTTCGCAAAGTGAAGGTTAACGACATAATCGTCATCAATATCGGCGCACCAAGATAGAGATGTCGTGGCAGCTGGGGCAGGGATGTCGTGCGGGTCGGGGCAAGGATGTTGTGGCGGCCGGGGCAGGGATGTCGTGGCGGCCGGGGCAGGAATGTCGGGAGGCCGGGCAGGGCTCATGGCGGCCGGGGCCAAGGATGTCCTGGGCGGCTGGGGCAGGGATGTGGGCAGCTGGGGCAGGGATGTCGGCGGGTCGGGCAAGGATGTCGTGGCGTCGGGGCAAGGATGTCGTAAGGGCCGGGTCAGGGATGTCGGGTGGTCGGGGTAGGGATGTTGTGGTGGCCGGGGGCAGCGATGTTGTGGCGGTTGGGGCAAGGATGTTGTGGCGGCCGGGCAAGATGCCGGGCGGGGCCGGGGTCAGGGATGTCGTGGTGGTCGGGGTAGGGATGTTGTGGTGGCCGGGCAGCGATGTTGTGGCGGTTGGGGGCAAGGATGTCGTGGCGGCTGTGGTGACGTCGGGCAGCCACAAGGCAGATGTCATGGCGGCTGGGGCAGGGATGTCGGCGTTCGGGGGCATGGATGTCGCCGGCCGAGGCAGGGATGTCGGGCAGCCGGGGTCATGGATGTTGCAGCGGCCGGGGCAGGATGTCGGGCGGCTGTGGCAGGGCTGTCGTGGCGGCTGGGGCAGGGATTTCGTTGCGCTGGGGCAGGGATGTCGTTGCGGTTGGGGCAGGGATGTCGCGGCGGTTGGGTCAGGGATGTCGCTGCGGCTGGGGGCAGGGATGTCGTGGTGGTCGGGCAGGGATGTCGTGGAGTCCGGGGCAGGGATGTCGTTGCGGCTGGGGCAGGGATCTCGCGCTAGCCCCTGGCAGGGGATTTGCCGCAGGCTGATTTTTGGGGGGTCGGTGCTGAGGGCTTATCCCATTATGGATGCACGTGCGGTGCAGCCTCGTTATACCGGTTGCCACGTGGCCGGATGGATCAGAGGTAGATGGCTAGAAGACCGTATGATCAGATGTTGGGAGAGGTTCGCCGTATACATCAGGTCACAGTCGTCGATCATGCTGGAAATCAGCGCCTTGAGCTTGTTGGACGGGTGAAGGTAGGCATTCGCCCTTTTATCAGCTACCATACTGTTGAATCGATTTATCCGCGGCATCAAGCGCGCACAGCCGCTAATCCTATCAGCATCAAGCGCGCACAGACGCTGATCCTACCGGCATCAAGCGCGCACAGCCGCTGATCCTACCGGCATCAAGTGCGTACAGCCGCTGATCCTACCGGCATCAAGCGCGTACAGCCGCTGATCCTACCCGCATCAAGCGCGCACAGCCGCTGATCCTACCGGCATGAAACGCATGAAGCCACTGATCCTAACGGCATGAAACGCATGAAGCCACTGATCCTAACGGCATCAAGCGCGTACAGCCACTGATCCGTGTCGGCGCTTTGTTCAGCTGGTATGATGAATAACCTTCACTTTGCTTCACGCCTTGTTTTGGCAGATTGAGCGCCGTCCGATGCTGCTCATAGAGGCGGAGACCGTCGACGGGGTGGCGCATTCGTGCCTCCTTCAGGTCGGCGCTCCCCCGTCTCCGCTTGAAGCGTTGCCACCGTTATGAGTGCATGCCGCTCGGGTGTCTCGATTAATGATGTTCTCTGAGAACTCAGTTCGTTGAGGTGTGAGTATGCCGCCCTGCTCCGACAACAGTGCGTGCCGAGCAGGACCATGCCACCGCGGAGCTCCTGCTCTTGGAAGCTTGAATCCGGTTTTGTCGAGAACACGGCACAAGGATGGACACACGTGACACAAATCGCGGGCCTCGCATTGGACAGCTTTCTGGAACGGACCCCAAAAGTGGCCAACAGCTCGTGGCGAGATGCGCGACGAGGACATCCGGAAGTGAGCGATTGGCGCTCTAGAGATGGTGGGGAAATGCACCGGGGATCCTTAAATGAGCCGTGGTGCAGCGTCGTGCGGCCGTGCAAGAATTTCCGAGGCAGGCTATGATATAGAGTTCTGGTCAGCAAAGAAATCGGCTCGTGGATAAGCACGCACACGCTCAGAGCGGCAAAGTGCTACAAGGGACAGCCGGCTGGGAATCTAAGGCGAGAGGCAATGGGGTTGTGAGAAGGAGCAGCACAAGCGACTCTTCGTGCTCCAAGGGGGCAGAGGGCTGGGATCCTCAGGGGGTAGACAGTGGGATTGATGGAAGGAGGGTAAGTGTGGTGAGCGGATGGGCTAGATGGACATGCATTCTCACTTTCCTCTTTGGTAGTTACTGGACGATGGGGAGCTGCTTAAGCCACTAGCCTGCCGCATGCAGCTGGGGTATCCTTGACTGGGGTGCTGAGAAATATTCGTGCACAAACCGTTGAAAGGGATGCACGGGCTGGCTGCTTCGCAAGGCATCCAGTCTCTCTCTTCCGAATCGTCTTTCCAGGGACTGATTTGTGACGAGAGGGGCATCTCCATCATTTAAGCACAGGCGGGCACGCGGTCAATGTTTCAAACTGCACACAATGTCAAGATTTTTTCATAATGTTGATTCCTAATGATCCATGGTCTGGTGCTCTAGCTTCTTATTGCACCACTTTGCCACATAGAGGTCATAACAGTTTACATGCCACGCCTGCCCTTCGCACTTGGTTGTGCACAGTAACCATAACCACTTTGCAATTGTGGTCGTGCTGGGGCAAGTAAGCACTCTGGGTGTGTATGCAGAATGCCGAGACAGTGCGATTGATTGGTCCCGGCTCCGCTCCTTCTGGTCCTGCTGGGCATAGCCACGTGGCGCACGACTCTGGGCGGGAGATGTCTGACGAATGGGCAGCCATCCCTATTACCACCCTGCAGGCAAGACACAACGATGGTTATCATTTCATGCTTCGTTTAATGTTATTTGAATGCAACGCCTTTGATCATATAGATGATGACGTGCGATGGGGAAACCGTTTTGAGTTGTAGTGGCCTGTTTTTGCGCGCCGACTGCAAGAAATCATATCTCGGGCGTCTTATAGCAAGCTGCGAGTAGTGTGTTACGACAGAATTTGTGCTGTTGTTATCATCAAGGTATCAAGATTGCTCCAGGTTATTGAATGATGTCCTTGCTGATGCAGGTTGGCGACACAGTGCTGGTTCACAAGCAAGTTGCTGCACGCCACACCGGCATTGCGCTCGACGGCGAAGCCATCATTGAGCGGTAGTTATCGTATGGCTTGTTTGCGGAATGATTTCGAAATCGGCGCTTACTGTATGTATGTACATATGCATATATATATATATATGTGTGTGTGTGCCGGGTGGAAGTGGGTTTTGGGAGGCGGTTATCCCTGTGGTGCCATTCTGGCGGGCACTGCCTCTTGGAGAGCTCGGTAGATTCGTCTGTCGTGCTGCGAGGAGAGGCAGAAGGTGGTGATGTACAACTTCTGTGTTCTCCCTTGAATTTTGTGGGGAGCACTTAGGTGCCCGCATGTTTCCTTTTTTTGACATGGGGTGTCCATGCTGTGTGGTGTGACTGCATTCATGACATAACCATGGACCAACAGGTCCCATCCATCGACCGGGAGCCACTGGGGGGCATGCCAGCAGGGTCCGCTTACTCCGTTACCCAGAGACCAACAATTGTTGGGCGATGATCGGTCACATCGTATCATCCTTCCATGCTGCCTTGCATCTGGGTTGGGAATATGTATGAGTTTGTGGTATCTTGTCACGGCCCCGCCCTGCTCTTGATTTGCTTTTACATCCACTGGGATGATGATGGGCTGGCTTTTGTTGGCCGATCTCATGCCGTTCAGTGTGTGTGTGTGTTCTTATCCTTGGACCGACTCCTTTGGCACACCGTAGCCGAAGAAGACGGGCTGCACTATGTACCCACGCCAGGGATCAACGGATTCAGCACACACTTCGCGACACTTATCCGGATTCTCCAGAGCTCACTAGTGAAGAAAGGGACCCCCTAAGCCTCACTGAGCCACCCGAGCCCCTCTGCATCCAGACCGCCGGCGTACTGCTGCCTTGTGCCTTCTCGGCGCTTGGCTCTCGGCGCGGCGCTCGGCGCTCGCGTTCGGTGAGGCTTCGGCGGCGCCAATTTCAAGAGATACATTTTTGCTTGTGGTCGACCTTTTAGGCCACCCCTGCCCCCCCTGCCCCCCGTTTTCGTTGAGCTTAAAGGCCCAAAGCCCCCCAACACACACCTTTCAAGAAACAGGGTATTCAGATCAGCCCAAAGCCCCACCTCCCCTCCGCCTTGGTTGGGCCTAAAGGCCCAATCCCCCCCACCGCCTTCGCAGGAGCCAAAGGCCCAAAGCCCCCAAACTTTTTTTTGAATTCAACTCTATAAACGTGAAAATTATGCGCATCAAGACACAGTTTGACTACTGACTTTAGTCTGCTTTCCGGGTGGACCATGCGGGTATGTCAAAGTAAATTAAGGGCCGGCAACCCAAAAACATCTTCGACTCGCAAATCTGGGCGACCTTTACGAATGCAGACTACATTTGCGCACCCCCCCCCTCGAATGGAATGAGTGATGACGCCACGTTCATAATCTATGCAGCTGAGCGCAAAGACTTTTGCGCATTTCTTTTGGCGGCGAACTGGCTCGCTGACCGCAGCTATCCATTGTGGAGCCTTTAGTGGGGAAAGTAACAAGAGAGAACGAAAACTGTGTTCATTATTCTCCCACCCGCGAATAACCTATAAGTTGGCATGATGTGTGCATCCGCAAAGGACATCCAAGACATATTCGCTTCGACTGGCGTGGCCCCTCATAAATCCGACTTAGTAGAGAAACTCTACGAAGTAAGAAAAGCAAAGGATATAAGGACGCGACGGGAGAAAATTCAACTTGGTTGGCATCACACCGCCCTCATCGAGACCTTTCTATTGATATATCGCGTGCATCAAGCAGTTTCGTCTCCGATTTACTTTCGACAACATGCATATACATTCGGAAACCTTCGAAAAGCGTTTCGGAAGCTCCCGCGAAGAGACCAGTTTTTATTGGTTTTCCCAACCCATATTCCAAAAGCGGGACCTTCCGAAACCCAGGCAGAAGTCCCCCCAAAAATATATTGTCGCTCGCTCGTCATCGACAACCAATGGTGATTTGCCATTTGTGCACTTACAAAAGTCGTATTGCAATGGCATCTTTGAGCTGGCATGTTCTGATTGGCTTTCCCGATAGTGGGTGCACATGGTAAGGGCCCTGCCAAAAAGCGTCAAGTAGGAAGGATGGTGTTCCCTCCCCAACCCCGCCTTTACCACCGTGGGAACGCCATTCGGCGTATCCCACCTTCGCACAAGGGAAGCTTATGGGAGCCGATTCATGCGAAAGGTCGCCAGAAGAGAACAATCGTGCCGAACCGCGCAAAAAACGCGACTGAATCGGCTGTCGCGGGCTGTCGCGGGCTGTCGCGGGCTGCTCGATGCTGTTTCCAAATGCTCGATGCTGTCGCTTCGTTTCCAAATTTCGGGAGGAGAGAGCAAAATGTCGAACAGCATCAAGGATTTGGAAACAGAGCTCAAAAGTTATGATAGTGACGTAGCAAGAAATAGCATTCGGGTCTGAGCGAGCAGTGCGACCGTAGGATCAGTCGAAGACGAGCGAGCGACAAGCTAGTTATAGCTGCCACGTCAGACGTATATGCTCTGGACTGCGCCTCCGGCACAGTCCAGAGCATATAGTCTGACGTGGCAGCTATAACTACCTCTTGTAGTCGGAAACGGATTACTCCCCTTTATAGATCTTCCCCTGCAATTATTTACTCCAGATTATATTTATGTTTGTGAAGTTGTGCTGCGCATCGTAACACCAGTTGTGAACGACCAGACAAAGACACTTGGGTTGAAGACAGCAGCCGTAGACATAAATTTACATCACCATGTGGCCGATGAAGACCTGGGATAGATTTGTGCCTCCGCAAGATAGAAATTTCTGTATGCGCACAATCCAGGCTGCTGCCACATGTACCCGCCTGCAGCCTGCATGCAAGGCTGTCGACAAAAACATGATGACGCAGACGACGGCGCAAATCGTTTTCCTCAGCAAAGAAAATCTCAGCACACCGCAACATATTGCACCGCCTGGTGGGCTCATAAATAGTGTTGCCGTATGACGTTGCACACACATTATCATGGGCGACGCACGTTATCGTGCGTAACACATTGGGCGGATGGCTACTGGAAATATTTTAGTGGCATGTACTTACCGTAACGTCGTGGCCGTTACGGTTATCGGACGCCCGAGTTTGCTGGGGGACGATGTCCACCGTCATTAAAGGCCCGCCGTCCGTCCCTAGCAGGAAAAAATACCGCCCGTCGCAAGCCAGAAAAAATACAAAATTTCTGTGAACACTTGCGGGATTGGGGGGCTGTGTGGGGAGGAAGGGGGGGGGCATTACCCTAGCCCACCAAGTGTCAAAATTCATCGGAAGCTCCAACCATGTTAAGGGTAACTGCATACAATGTAGAAACATAATTTCAAATCATGACCATTACCACCAAGCATCCGAATTTTGAGCAATACATATACATACATTTAAATTTGCACATTCCGATTTTATACTTATTAAAGTTACCTCCCAAAATGCACGCCAATCGATGACGTCACTCCAATTGCCGATGCATTAGACATCTTCAAACCCCGATTTCCCTGAAATTTATCTGTGTGCTTCATGGCTTGCAAAATTAGTTGGTAAGCTTGAGTATGTAGAGGCGCATAATTTTTTAAAAGAGGATTTAAGAATATATAATAACTTATTTTTTCATATTTCGTATGAGAATGTCATATTCCAAATTGACTATTTTTTCAACTCTGAGATTTCGGGCAGTCGGGTGCCCACCCGAGGAAGAAACGTCTCTCCAAACCGTTCGTATGCGCGTTGTATGTGAAGTAGACAATAATTCATGAAAATTGATTATTTTTTGTTATTCCGTATGAGAATATCATATTTCAGATCGACTATTTTTCCAACTCTGAGATTTCGGGCAGTTGGGTGCCCACCCGAGGTGGAAACGTCTCTCCGAATCTTTCGTATGCGCGTTAAATGTGAAGTAGACAATAATTTATGAAAACCGATCCGTTTTTGTTATTCTCATTGAGAATGTTATTTTCCAAATTGACTATTTTTTCAACTTCGAGATTTGATTCGGGCACTTGGGTGAGCATGAGAGGTAGTCTAAACGTATCGGGACGTTCTCCGAATGTTCCGAATGTGAACCGCGTCGGGGATGTATGAAATCGCTACATGTGCATATGGCTTCCATACAAATATGATAATGCAAAATCTACAAAGAAACATATACATTTCTCCAACATGGAAATAACCGAGTGGGTTGTGATCTCCCGAAGAGATAAAGAGGTGCAAGAATGCATATGCGCACTCGAGAAAGCGACTGTAATAATTCATGTGATGTGAAGGTACATACAAAACATTATTGGAACCAAATCCGAGGTTATTGCTACATATCAATAATACAAACGATAAGAAGGGGACATCTTGTCTATATCACTTTCATATCTATACCAACGCTAACGCAGGCGCTGCTGGGTCCGATCCGATATGAAATATTCAGCACCCCGCCGAATTAAGGGCACCTCAGTCGCTATCACCGCCTCGCATGGAATAAGGCATTTCTTGGAGGTGTCCAAAACGTATACGTCCCGTTATTCTCCCTCATCCTTCCATTCAAAGTATCGACCGGAGATCACCCAGGAGCCAGGGCCGTGTGTGACACCATAGTCATCTTCTTGCATTTCACAATCTACTTGCATGCTTGAGGCCAAGGCCTTGACCAAGTAGTAGGAATGTGCGGCGTCCCCATCGACCCGCACCGCAAAAACGCTTCCCCGCCGCACCTCCAAACTCACCTCCGTCGCATACCGCTCCACCATCATGCGCACTTGTCTCGCTTCCGCTCCCGACGCCGCACGCAACTCCACCTCCCTCCAAGAGTCGACATGAGATTTCTCCAAGCACCGGGAGGAGTCCGGCACCGGATTTGTGCATTGCGCATAGCAATGGGCGCAATAGCAAGAGCGGTCCCGAAATAGGAGGCGCCCTTCACCAACCCCCGCGCGAACGCTGTGCATACGCAGCGTGCCGTCAGCAGACTGATACGCTTCACCCGTCCGGTCAACTGCGCGCATTCCCCCGGGCTCCTCGTGTAGGGGACTTTCGGGTACAAGATAGAAGTGCCGCGCATTGAAAGTGACCTTGCTCTTCATATAAGTAGTAGGTACTGGACGGGAAAGTCGTGCAACATAGTACCGGTGCAAATCCCTCGTGCAATTTATGTTCGCATAGAACTCGTCTCCCTCCGATATCACTATGATGCGCTGCGACCACTATTTCAGCCGTCACTGCGCGCGGTGCTCTATATAATTTCCCTAAACCTTTCCTGGTTGCATTTTTCTTCTGTTTCGCAAAGTTTTGGCCAACGATCGTCGCACGATCCCCTGGAAATGGACGACTCGTAAATCGCACGCGGGTTGCGCACGGTGACTGATTGGTGCAGCTCGTTGTGATACAATTTCAAGCCCGGTGATTGGCTGACGTGACAAATGGATTTCGTGTTATGGGGGGAGCAGTTTTGATTTTCCCCAAAAATAATTATGTGAGTGGATAGCCCGTGATCAGGGCTACAACTTTTATGGGCAACGCACTATAAATGAGCAAGTATGCTGCCTTTCCCCCCCACCTCCCGTATACTTGCATATTTATAGTGCGTTGCCCATAAAAGTTGTAGCCCTGCTCACGGGCTATCCACTCATATAATTATTTTTTGGGGGAAATCAAAACTGCTCCCCCCATAATACGAAATCCGTGTGCAATATAAGCCAATCACAGCGCTTTATTTCAAATCGGACCAACCAGATATCAGAAATCGGTGGTCTTTGGCAATCCTGTTCATGATTCCAGCGGAACCCATGGGTTATGGGCTGGGTTGGGTTTTTTTTTTAAACCCAGCCCATGGATATCATCGTAATAAAAAACCCAGCCCATGGATATGCATTTTTTTAAAACCCACGAAACCCGCGGTACCCACGTGGATATCCATATTGGAAGTATTGGGGTTTAATCGTGGATCGACGCACTACACTCCATACGCTCTATCTAACGGCTTTACACACAACGTGGGAATTGTAGCCTTACAAAAGCGAACTGCCGCACGCATTCCATTCCGTCAAACAAGTCTCACAAACCAAACAGAAAACATATAATACAAGGTAACCGGTTCATTGCCCTGACCGCACTGCGTGTTCGTTCTGCGTGTGACGCTCCGTCTCGAATCATGGGTAGGAGGAAGAAATCTGCTGCTAAGCGACTCACCTTTGAAGAGGCCTTCCCCCATCACATTCATTCGTTATGCGACTATGGTGGCTGAGGGGACAGTATCGGGTAGAACTTGCACGAAACCCTCTTTTCGTGAGTATGTTCGTGGGTACGAACCTCGTGCCATTTGTGGCACGATCCTTGTACTTGCAGTTTTTGCGTGCTGCACAGGCTGTGAGGGAAGATGGCACCCATGGCCGACGGTCCTCACCAGCAAAGAAACAACGGCTGGGAACGGAAGGCTCGTTTTCACTGTTAAGGAACGTGGCTTCATCTGTACCTGGTGGCATCCTTCCTGAGTCAGATGTAGTAACAGAGGAGGCAGAGCGGTGGAAGTCTCTGGATAGCAACCTTGTTCGTCGGTTTGTCGATAAGGGCACCGAGTTGCTCAATGAGTTTGCTTTGATGTATGAGGTTAGAAACCGTTTCCCACTTCACTTCATTGTTTTCAAGCAAGTCTCTTCCCACATTGCGCATGAGGGCAATAGCGAAAACTTGTTTTCACTCGCTGGGAATATTGCAGATCCCAACAAGGACCCTGCTTATCTTGCCATGCAGACGCGGGTGGCTGTCAACAGTAAAGTGTATATGCCTCCTGCGCAGCACGTCTGGAACAGATTCAAAACCAAATACAGTTGCAACGGGACCCTAGAGGAGGAAGAACAATTAGGCTTAGACAATAACTATTAGGAGTTGTAGTGCCTGGCTGAAAGAACCAGTTGCGTGGTCTCAAATGGAATATACTTGAATATATTGCAAGGAATATTTGGTAATTTTGCAATGAATTTTGAACTATTTCACTTCGAACATTTGAATACATATGCATGAGAAATGTATATTGTTGTGTTCCCTGCCAGATTGGTTGCTGCAGTCGGTGATTAGCTCATGTTGTTGTAGTGAATTATACCGGAATAGTTCTCATCTCCACTATCACATTCGCGTGACTCCGGAGTATTTCGAATCTCCGGAATATTTCTAATCTCCACTATCACATTCGACATTCGCGTGACTCCGGAATACTATTCGTATTTCTCACTCTCCACTATCACATTCGCGTGACTCCGGAATAATATTTCTAATCTCCGTCCACCCACCCACCACCCGCTCGCCACCCGCCCGCGCACCGCCCGCCCACCGCACGTTCAATTTGCTCCAATTCAAATTTGACCGATTTCCGTGATTTTGACTTAAAATATCCATGGGTTGTGGGTAAATCATGGGTTTTCCATTTTTTACGAACCCAGCCCATGGATATTCGTTTCGGGAAAACCCCAGCCCATGGATATCATTTAAAAAAAATACCCATGTATGGATATGTAATCATGAACAGGACTGGTCTTTGGGAAGCGAAGTGAAACTCTGCATCGGAGATGTTGTCACTGCACGGGCGGGGCAGATTTCTCGCGCGATACAGTGTTAACGAGGCTCCGTGGCTGACCACTGACCGCAGCGCATCATATATCACGGCCGTGGCCGCCGCGTGTTTCACATGTGTACCCGCCGCATCTTGTTCCTCTTTTGCGTGTGCCGTCTCAAAAAAGTTTGACAAGGGACACCCAAGTACCACTCCGCCTTACTCTTCCTAACATCCGCGAAACCCGCCGCACACTTATTTTGCGCCCCACTACCATCAATCCACTCGTGCAAGAACACCGGTTTCGCCGAACCCCGGTCCACAAAGTAGTCCTCGATAATCGTTTTCCGCATGTGCCGAACAAAGTGGTGGTCGTGCACACGGTCATCGCTCAAAAAGTAAAGATAGTCCTTGATTACCACCGAGTTTTCGGAGGTGCTCTCCACTCCATCAACCTCCAAGGATGCGTGTCGCCATAGCACACACACCAAAATGGTTGCCTGCGTTAGCACCCAATGCATACTTTGTGCCGCGCGGGGAATGGCCAACTTGTGATTCTCCGAAAAGTCAAAGACAGCACAACAATGACCCAACGGTAGATTATCCACAAACTGTCGATAGTGACGGTGTTGGTGCAGCGCCATGAAAGTATGGTAGGCATAAGGGCGAAGGAAGGGGCACGTTCCAGAACCATCTAGTTCACGAATCGCCCATGTTCCCGGGTGCCCTTCATCCGCGGTGTTGTGCACACAACTCCCTCGGCATTCGCAGTTATTGGACTTCCCAGGTTCGTGCCCAAGTAATAGTTGTTGTAACTTGTACACCAGTTCCCCTACTGGAGTTCTCTTGTGCACAAATTGCAACCGCTTAACTGCTTCCCCATCGTCGGTAACGTGACCGGTTGCTAGGTTTTCATAACACTTCCATTCCACAAGCCGTTGAGACGTGAGTTCCGTTGCACACAATTGCAAATTAGCAAGACCCCCGCAATCCGGACACTCCCCCTTCAGGCATTCAATTCTATGCGAGTCTCCCGCTCGGGGACAAAGCAAACTCTCGGCGAACTGGCTGGTTGACGTTCCCACCTTAACAATGTCGCAAACCTCTTCGGTCCCCTCTATGACCTTCCTTGTAGAGTCGGTGCTCCAAGGGATGCGCGGACAGCACTCCTCCTTGCATGCACCGCCAGAATGCAAGGTCTCCCTTGTCCGATTGAAGCCCTCAAGCACCATCCGAAAGTCTTCGTGGTACCTGCACGTGCATGTTATGTTGTCCTGCCTGCGAAGACGCACCACATTCTTGGGCTTGAGACCCTCGAATGTTCGCTGCTTCATTTTAATTTCCGGGTGTCTTGCTTGGAACCGCATAAACAGAGATACTTGTGAAGATTCCAACCATTGCTTGGAGACGAACTGATTAGGCTGCAGAAGCTTTCCAGCAGAGTCGCGCGCAACGAAGGACGACGTCCTTTTTGCAAGGACTGACCCTCGTGTTTGAAAGCCAGTACTCGCGAATCAGATCCTGCACCTGTTCCTTGATTTCCGAGAAGTTTTCCGCGTCCCACGCACCAGATCGGGTACCGAGTTCTCATCAGGTTGAAGGCCCACCGTACGACCATTGCTTAAGGCCTCGCGCCCTCGTAAAGCACTCTCCACAACACGCCGGTGTACTCCTAGCAGCCCCGCAGAGGAACTCACAGAAAATCCGTGCGTGCGAAAATTCTCCCCGCAGATCATTGCAGCTGTGGCCATGCGCATATTCACGTGAAGCTTGGAGGCGCTACGCGCTAACCAGGTGAATCCCTCCTTTACATTTTCTATCAATAGCATACCAAACCCGGCCTTTTTTGTGCCGCACAGTTCTCGAACAACGTCGCGCTGAACATCCGGGGACTGCTTGAACACGAACTCGCTCAAAGTAGGTGCAATCTTTTCGGGGTGACGCGAGAAGAGATTGTCAAGAGGGCCCAACCAGTGCTGCCTATTTCCTCTATGTAAGCGATCCAAGCTTCCTCCGCCAGCAGCAGCTCCACCAGTTTGCGCTTTTTCCTGATCATCCGTTCCGCCCTCGCGTGTGCTAGTGCTCGTCCATATCTTCGTGACATGCGTAAGCATACCCTCCAGCTCTGCGACTTTAGGGTTGCATTCTGGTGGAAGCGGCCATTTATCCTGAGGAATACATTCCGCTAAGGTTCCTATCGCAATAAGGTATGGCAAAATTTCCTCAAGCGCCTTACGCGGTGCCATGTTGTTTACTTTCAGAATATTTGAACTTCCCTAAGTTAGGTTGTGAATAACATAGCAATTCTGAGCATGCCCACAGGCGAAACCATGGTCCAACAGTTGAGCGCGTGCATCGATCATCCAACATTTAGATTAATCGACGCACGCGCACAGATGTGCATGTGCGTATGTGGCGCGATTCATCGGGGATTATAATGAGGCAATTGTTTCGGGTGCGTCGATCTTCCGCCACCCGATCTGATCGACGCATGCGCAAAGCGTACGAACTTCATAAGTCCTCAACCGACACCAATACCCGAATCATTTGTGCGCGTGCGTCGATGATATATTATTCTGATTAATCGACGAATCCGCACAGATGTGCATGAGCGTACGTGGCCTTATTCGTTTGGGATTCCAGTGCAAGAATTTGTGCGGGTGCGTCGATCTTTCATCATCCGATCAGATCGACGCATGCGCACATTTTATGAAAGTCCGATATCAGACATAAACACCGATTGTTTTTGGAAGTGCGTCGATCTTATGGGATCCGATATAATCGACGAACGCGCACAGTTGTTCAGGAGCGAATGGATTTTCACCCCGATCGACACACAAGAGCCCATGATCCTCACACATGTCAAAGCAGTTTAGCGGGTCCGTCGGCTTCACGATGTCGATGGACCCGCTAAATGTTAACTGCTTTATGCTAAACTCATAGGCACAAGTTAAATGCCCAAGGCTTGCAGATCTCTCTTTGAAAGTGACATGACGAACAGTCGAAGAGAAAGTATAGCGCAGTATGGGCTGAAAGCAATGGCCAATGAAGGAAAGGCCGGACCTTGTAGCGCCTGCAAGAATCCCTTTTATGCCACCTTGAAGTGCAAACTGTGTAGCAATTTTTATCACCAGCCACAATTGTAACGCGCACCCGCCCTCGCTGTATCCGAACGAGTGCAAGAATTGTGGAAAGCTCGCTCGCGATAACTGCCTATTTTGCGGGTTTTATTCAACGCAAACTTGCTTCCAATGCAAGCGCGGTTTCCACGTGCGTTGCGCAAAAAAGCTGCCAAATGATCAAGCAGCTGCTGGCTCTTGTGGCAGAAGCAATTGCCATGGAAAGGCTGCGGTGGTCGCAGTTAAACCGAAAGCTCAGCAACCTGCACGCGCGCCGGAGTTTTCTGAAAGTCAACTGCCTCCTGCAAGTAAGCGATCCGTACGCTTCCCTTGTTTTCTTTTGCCTGATCACAGTTTTACGGATAAAGTTGAGTTAACTAGGTTTCTCGGGAGCAGGGAAGAAGAAGGCAGGCTCTTCTCCCGCCAGCAAGGGAGCGCATGTGGCTATCGAGGCCATAATTTGCCGTTTCTGCGAACGGCCTACTCCAGAAGGAGGCCACAGATGCCTGACGTGTGGCAAGAAATATCATACTTTCTGCCTGGTGCGTTTACTTCGCTTGCGTCTTCCCACGATTGTGTTCTTCCCCTAGTTTTGAAATATCAATCATCCCGTGTTCTTTTACTGCAGATGGAATGGAGAGGCCTGGAGGAGTTGTGCTGCTGTGGCGACCCAACGTGCATGGCTGCGCAAAACATTGAGGTGCGCGTCTTACTATCTGTATAGTATTCCCGCAGTTTTTTGGGTTCCTGTGATTGTGTTTGTGATTATTGTGTGCGCATCTTATAACAGGCACCTCCTACCTACACACCCCACAAGAACCCGACTGGCGTGGGCTCTTCTGGGACATCCCGAACCGTGACACAGGCTGGCCCATCTGGCGAGACCGAGGCTCCGTCGCCAGATTTGGAGTCCGATACACAACCCCCGGCTTCAGCGGCCACCCCGTCTGAGATCGCGCCCCTTCCCCTCGCGGTCGACTCGCCGCACGTGGATCCAATCCCCGAAGTCTCCGCACCCCTCGCCGCCACCCCCTCTTCTGAAACCGCCCCCCTGCCGTCGCAGAGTCGCTCTCACCCGCGAAGCATATAAC
>LGRX02033673.1:0-48929 GCA_001247695.2 Cymbomonas tetramitiformis | reverse complement strand
GTCCGTCCACTGTCCGTCCACTGTGGACGGACGGACGGACGGACGGACAGTGGACCAAACATTCTTAACATTCTAACATTTCGCAAAATAGGGCTCCCATACTTAAGCCCATACTTAAGGAGGGTAACGCGTCGGCCCGCGTCGACGCCTGCGTTTTCCCATACTTAAGAAAAATTAAATTTTTTCTTCATACTTAAGGAATAGACACTGGCTCCCCCCTCCCCCCCTAACCAGGGACTCAGGGGGTATAACCCAGTCGCATGCGAGTGTCAAACGTGCGTCAGAGAGACGAACCCAACGACAGAGCTTGACAACCGTATACGAATGTCACACGTGAGTCTGGGTGTCAGGTGTTTTTTCTTTTTTTTTTTCTTTTTTTTTTTGGGTGTCGGACCTAGTGCACCTGCTTGACAATCGTATACGATTGTCAAGCAGGTGAGTCTTGGTGTCAGGTGTGCTGCACATAGACATATCGGGACGTCTAAGGTTCAGGGTTTTAGGATATATGTTGGATATATATATTGGAGGAGTTGTAACCGGAGGTCATATCATCACACCTGCGTTCGTCACATAGAACCACAACCCGCCCCTTAGACTACCTCACCATTATGCCCAGTATTGGAATATTGCAGTATTGGATATGGCCTTTCGATGCTTTTACGTTTCGCGACTGCCAGTTACAACAAGCCCAATGGGTTCCTGAAGACCGTTTAATTCTCCGCTTGTGGCGGCGAGCGCGGCAACAAGCTGAAGAAGACTGGGAGGACTTCGGGCAACATGCAGTTAATCTCAGGACCTATCACTGGTGGAGTTTTTGGCCGATGTACGTCCACGGCCGTAGATCCAGCGAAAGGTTCGGGGTGAGGCATCTCGTGTACTGGTATGAGGGCGGGTGGATCTACCACCGATACTCAGATTTGGAGTGGCGGGGCTGGCGAAATAGACACCGCTACAGCGAAACTACGCACTGTGCCCTGACAGAGATGGAAAGCGATCTGCTGCAGGAAGATGAAAGGAGATGCGAAGGTTGCGGGCGTATGTTCAGAATCTGCACCCTAATGCGCATAATTGATGCTAGCGCGTGCAATGAGGAGACATATGCTTGGTAGCTAACACTTATGTCACGTGTTAGTACTGAAATAAACCGTATACTTACATGTAGGAAAAACAATAACTTTCACGCCGTGCATACCAAAACTACCCTCTGCACACTTCTGACAATCGTACACGACTGTCAACACCGTGTTGAAAGGAAATCACTCAAAGTTTACTGCTATATAAGTAATGTTACATGTCTTTTATTCATTTATTTTCGCAGTAAAATACTAGCATCATGAATACTCCTGAGTTCATGGAAGACGCACTTGTTGAGCTTGAACGTATGTATATCGAATACGAAAAATGCAGTGTGTGCCATTCCTGGAATTGGTTCTTATATCGCGAGGAAGTGTTCATCGATCCTGCGCTGATTCCTACACATGACCCCTCTGAGGCTAAATGGAGGTTTATCCGCGAGACTCGGGAAACATGGTATTTTCAACTGTTGGATGCGCATCGGTATCCAGCCACTACTGCGCAATATACGTACACTCCCACGCAAGCCAACCCTGGCGCACTTACCCCAAAAACAATGGCGGTTCCCACAGATTTCATTCCGGAGTTGATTAACCAGGGCACAGGCTTTGCCCAGGAACCTGATGACGACGGAAAGTGGTGCAATTGCCGTTAGGAAAAAAATACCTTGCTCCCATGCCTATTTAAGACGTGTTGTAGCGAGTTTTAATCATTTATTATCGCGTTCAAAAACTTCCTGAGAAATGGCGCTGACCCGGCAGGTTGAGCGAGTCTTGCTTTGGTTAGATGGTTTTGACGAGGATGAAGATATGATAAATCATGTGAACATTTTCGGTCATACACCTTGCGTAAACTGTAATGCGGAAAACGTATACGCGCATTGCGAAAGGCCTATCATTCAGGGAAATTGGGACTTGGACGCAATCTCCGCAGGATACCGTTATGTACGCCGAACTCGGTTTTTCCTATTCTTTACCTTGATGCATCTCGAACGATTTCCCTCCAGGAACCCTTGGACGGGGAGGTGGGTAACGCCTAGAAATCTGAAAATACCTGTGGACAAGATAAATGATTTATTGTTACCGGAGCAGCGCGGTGAGAGTATAGAGCAATATTTAGGAGCTTGCAATTGTGCGGCGGATATGCCTGACGAGGACTTGGACTTTGGCTTCTAACAACATGATAATTGTAACAAAATAAATTGAGAAAATAATTGTTAGTTCTAAGTAGTGTTTTATTCATACCCTGCATCCTCCACACTGCTACCATTTTCGCTACTTCCGCGTACAGCGTTCTCATCATTCCATACTCGCAGTGTGGGTATGACCTAGTGCAACTGCTTGACAATCGTATACGATTGTCACACGTGAGTCTGAGTGTCGAAGCTAGTGCCCTTCGGCTGTTTCGAAATATAAGGGGTTGAAGTAATAGATTAACGTCATTTTTTTTCACACATAATGCATCTTCCGAACAACGTCTTGTTAAAAATCTTCATCTGCGGGTATTATAGTGTGGCGCTTGCGATTACATAGCACGCTACCTCCAATATGAATGCACCTCATTTCCCTGCAGACTTACCTGTTCAGCTTGAACGACTGCACATAGAATCCGAAAAATGTCGTGTGTGCCAATCCTGGAATTTGTTTCTAATTCGCGAGGAGCTGTTCGTCGATCCTGCGCTGCATCCTAGATATGACATGACTAGACATGACCCCGCTTACGCGAAGTGGAGGTTTATCCGCAAAACGCGGGAAACATGGTATTTTCAACTGTTGGATGAGCATGTATACTCCGACGAGCAAGGCGTCGCTGACATGGGAACCCCAGTGACAATGCCGGTTCCCACGGACTATATTCCCGAGTTGATCTCCGGTGCCTCTCCCGAGAATGATGATGATGGAAAGTGGTGCAACTGCCGTTAGGAAACATACACGCTTGTGTACAGTCTTTATTTCATATTCGCATATGACTGACGAGGACTTGGACTTTGGCTTCTAAGAACATGCTAATTGTACCAATGATTTTAAGAAAATAATTGTTAATTGTGCTACCCTGAAATGTATGTTTCGTGGGTGTCCTCGGTTCTAGGGTCGGAGCCCGCCAGTGTCCAATGTACTAGCATTCATGCAGATTTACACGCTAGGTACAGGGTCGGGGTGCTCGAGCAACGCTGCCGCGAGATCGGCTGGCATCTCGAAACAAGCATCTGGCACCTCAGCCTCCATAACCGGAGTAGCCGAAATAGCATCCATGCCTAAAGCATCCGCGACTTCATTCAAATCCATTTCGTGGTCATCAGCCACATTGGCCTTTTGTTTTTCTATCAGCGCTATGTCACCTGCGAGCACCTCGGAATACCGTGCTCTGGCCATGTTCAACACCTCTGCATCCATGTCGATCGAAAGGACATGCCTTTGCTCCATATACCCCGCCATGGAGGCTGGAGCCGTTCCGCATGGAAATTCCATAACACAAGCATCCATGTTGCTGTACAAGCGCATCAGCTCACGGTAAAGACGGATTGGCTTCTGAACGCTGCGAATATTTTGTCCATCTTCTTTCTTCAGGTACTCCTTAGGTGGCAGCGGTACCTCCTGTTTATAAACAAACAACACACTCGAGTCTGAGTGTCGGACCTAGTGCACCTGCTTGACAATCGTATACGATTGTCACTTGCGAGTCTGCGTGTCTGAGCTAGTGCATCTACTTGACAATTTTGTTTGGCGGAGTTGCATTCATGAGAAGATATGAATGCATACAAGGATTCTTACCATGCTGTTCGTGAACGCGTTCGAAAACTTTCCGACCGTTGTTCGCAGCGGGGCCCACTTCGGTAGCTTATTACTCTTTGAGGGATCTTCCACCAAGTGCAGCAACACATACGGTTGCAAAACGCTGACCGGACCAGCCGCATTATTACCTATGCGTCCTCCGCCTCGATTCCAGTATTGAACCGTCTGGTGGCATGTCCATTGCAGCGGCCATCCTTTGGTCGAAGCGCAGAAGGCATCGATGATTGCTTGCTGCCTCGATATCGCGAAGGTTTTTCCATTAATGGTCACATTACTGCGGGTGGTCGAGTCCGGTAAGAATAGAATCACAATGCCACCATAATCCATAGCCGACATGCAAATACCACCCATGTATGAGTAGAAGTCTGTTGAATAGGTATCCCATACCTCCGAAAACAGCCCAAAAGGACCATCCACAAAGATCAGATCCACTCCATAGCGAGCGTGTTGCAATGTTTTTCATTGCGCCAATTGACCATGACTTGATTGCTGCGTGGACCCTTATTCCTTTCGGCGCGAGATTCGTTAACCTGTGGAACATTGCTTTCATCAGTCTGCTTTGAAATACATACGCAGGAAATACTTAATACATTGCAATGTAGATATATGAACAGTTCTAACCTTCATTCCGAATTCCAGCAATCCCTCAGTCAGAAGCTTCGCCAGCAACTCGCGATGGCACTTGTTGAAGTCCACCGGCTGCTGGACTCCCTCGGCAGCATGCAGCTCCTTGTGTTGGATTTTCAGCTCCATGAATTCAATCACCGCGCTCTTCGGCTCCCAATCATGATCGAAAATCTCCGTTTTAACCAGAGCATCCGGCATCCCGCCCTCCCGGCGTGACGCTTTCACACGGAGTTCCAGCCATTCCCAAACGGCCTGTAATACGCATCAGAATCAGTCTTCGAACTCAGAGACAGAACAGACTCTAAGTCAAGGTAACGCCAGAGCTTGACAATCGTATACGATTGTCACACTTCTTTTACCAACATTTACCAACTGACCGATCATCCCCATGGCATGATCATCACAAGTGTATAACGGGGTCACCTTCGCACTGAACGCGGCGATCTCGTCATTGATATCTGGCATTTCTTTCGCTTCCATCATCCGCGACGCTGCCAGTACTGCAGGGGCCAGATTAATCTGAGACCCAGCTCCTGCTTGAATCGCCCATAGCAAATGCAGGCAGTTTTCCTCAAACCCCCTTTTCGTATGGGTGATGCCCAACGTCTGCTTAAACCATGCGGGATCGTATACGGGTGCCTCAGTGTAGGCAGGGCCATAAAGCTTCGGAATCGTGAACGTAGCCCCAAAGCGACCGCCATTTCGAATCTCGATGAAGTCATCCGGCAAGGTGTGAATGTAGCACAAGATCATACGCGTGGCTGCATAGCAAACATCACTGTCATTAGGACTTGTAATCCTGCAACTTAAAAAAAAAAACTTGTGAGGACTAACTCACCAGCGCAATCCACAAGAGTCTTGTAGGTATGCATGGTATCCTGCGATGGCTTATTCACACTCTTGTCCATAGCCCTTCCTTCCTTGGAATCAACGCGCTTCCATCGTTTTGCTTTAATCATGCTCTTCATGACCTCATCGAAGCGTGCAGTGTAGAATTTGTTGGAAGATTGGATTAACATCCACACCAGAAGCTTGGTTTCCAAATCAGGCTCTCCGTGGACGTTATGAATAAAAAAATGGTGATGTTTTTGCACGTACGTCATATGCTGCGAATCACGGTACGTTACCCCATTAAAGTCATAGGGTCCCCAAGGGGTGTCAACGTTTAGTTTGAGTATAGTCTCCTGCGTATCCTCATCCTCATCATAGACGTCCCTGATAGCCTCTGCGTGTTTATACCAATCTGGGTATTTAGTCCAACCCATCAGCGAGGCAAACTTGGCCTTGGCAGATTCGATGACATCCTTGATGAAACCAAGACGATGACAATACGAGCTGAACTCAGTGCCAGTCAAAAACTTGCCCTTGCAACTGATCCCATATTTCTGGTAGAAATCCTTCCGTTTGTCCACATCGGCCATTAATGCTCCTTCCTTCGCCACTTTCAGAACAAAGAAAAAATATCGTACATCAAACCCTAAGGCTGATAGCGAGGTGCTTATAGCCTCTAGGGTAAGAACAGGCTGCAGTTCTTTCGGATAGTTCTTCAACTCGAGAGCTTCCTTCCGCCATTCGCCTCCCAGTTTTGGATCCAGTAACCGCAAAATCTGCAAGCAAGACACGTTGGACACATGTAAGGGGGGGCGACACGCTTGTCACACGTGGGTGAGAACGGAAGCTTGCGCCAAAGCTTGACAATCGTATACGATTGTCACGCGTGAGTCAGGGGCGAAGCTAGCGCCAAAGCTTGACAAACGTATACGATTGTCACGCGTGGGTGAGAACTGAAGCTTGCGCCAAAGCTTGACAATCGTATACGATTGTCACGCGTGAGTCAGGGGCGAAGCTAGCGCCAAAGCTTGACAATCGTATGCGATTGCCACGCGTGGGTGAGAACTGAAGCTTGACAATCGTATAAGAGTGTCAAACGTGGGTGAGGACACATGAGAGAGCGCGGAAGTTTCATACCTTTTGCGCATCCCGCTCGCGCGATTGGAGGAGGGCAACTTTTGCCGATTGATCCCGAAGGTTGGAAATCTCGTTCGAGTAGGCCGCCGCGGTCGTATCCCTCAGATTATTCCGATACCAAGCGTTACTCTTGGCACTAGCTTGCCTTACCGGGAATTGTGTAAATTGCGCCAGTTGGTCTTCCGAGGCGTCGGCAACATTCAACAGCAAAATCCATTTATCGTGTTCGTGAGAGTCAACAAGACTTTCTGTTTGGTCGGTGTTCGGCAGTGTCCCGATAAGGCTCTGCGCAAACCGAAACTTGTAAAAAATTCATTCATGTACATACGGTATTTTATTGAAACAATGAAACAAACGATATCATACAAGGATCGCTTACCAAAACACAAAGAGGTGTTTCTTTCTTCAGAATTGTAATCGTTGTGGCCAACCCCTCCAGAGAGGACTTATTACTGGTCCCGTTACCGCTCCAGAATGCTTTACGTTTCCTTGCGTCCAGGACAAGGTCAAGCCAGGCGTCATAGCGATGCTGGCCATCCACCACGACAAGCTGCATTCGCATGAACTTGTTTTTCACCCACCTCTTGTAGTCGTCAGGATCATTATCGAATAGGTTGAGATAGTCGGTCTCCAGATTGTGCACCATGGTGTTGAAATTGCTTACTTCCTCAGGAGCCTCCGCATCCGCCGCTGCAAGCAACCGAAATGAACTTAGGTCTGACAATCGTATACGATTGTCAAGCTTTGTAGGAAAGTCCCGAACCCTTGCATAATACTAGTGCTGACAAGCAATGCCTCACCGGGATAAAACTTGGACATGAGCATTTGCCTATACTCTTCGTCCGTGTAATAGTGTCCAGTCCACCACACGATGACATGTGATTTGTCCACCTCCCATCGCTCCATGATGACCTTCTTCTGCTTCTCTATTCCCTCTTGTGAAGTCGCGCGGGTAAACGAAAGTCGGTTTGAGTCGCCCTGAACATCAGCAGGATGTACCAGCAAGCCAAGAGGGGCAACTACTGGAAGCTTTTTGTCTTCTCGAGTATTAAGCTGGGGACGAAAAGTCCATTCTGAGATCACTTTTTTGATATTCAGCGGTCCTGGGAATATGTAGTCTTGCCTGTTGTCGTCATCAGTGGTCCCAGATATCGCTGCCTTACCCTTCGGGTCACGAGCACGCTTTGGCGGTGGTGCACTCCCCGAGGGCTCGGGTGCAGGAGCTGACGCTGCCTCTGGCCCTGCCTCTGGCGGTGCATCTGCATCAGCTTTTCTCTTACCTAGCAATCTTTTAAGAGTGACAGCAGCTTTAGGTGCGAGAGCTTCCTTAAGTAATGCAACAGCTGTATCAACTATCTCCTTATTATCTCCACCTTCCACAACGGCCCCAATTCTACTCTCGAGGTCTTTCTTCTCCTTCTTATTAGTTGTAGCGGCATACCCGAGCATTAGCGCAACGACTTGCTCAGCTGGTTGCTGAGCTGGTTCCTGAGCTGGTTTCGGTTTACCAACTGTAATAGTCAGCTTTGGCGATTTAGCTGTAGGTTGAGGATCACTTGCGACTGGAGTGGCATCTTCACTTGCGACTGGAGTGGCAGCTCCTGCGGTACCTGGAGCAACACCAGCGTCGGGTAACTCATTTGAACCACCTTCACCGGATGCCAAAGATCCGCTCTGAGAGGCCTGTGCACCTCCGGAGGCCATACGCTGTAAATCTCTAATTGTGCCTCCGAATTTCTTTCGAGCGGTTTGTTTTGTACGAGCCATGCAATAATGAAAAAAATGACACCCCGACATGCATTTATAGGGCTGCAGGTACGCACCTCCCTCACGCCCGGCAGCCACAGCCTGTGCCTTAGCTGTGGGCTTTCTGACTCTTGATAACCTCCCTGTAGACATCTGTAAAATTATGAAGTATTTTAATATTTTCCTAGTATATATAGATAAAAAAATCTATAAATATATCTACCACAATACTCACGTGTGACAATCGTATACGATTGTCAAGCTTCGACCGTACGGTTAATCATATTCAGATGTGCACGAGTAGTGACAAACTCTTCGCGAATATCCAGGCAGGGTTATACGACATGCAATAGGATACACTATCTCGGCGCTAAGTTCGGCTCTCTCTCTCACGTGTGACAACTGCCGTACGGTTAATCATATTCGAATGTGGACGAGGGTGCTAACACATGCAATGGTATACAAAATGTTTTGAATAACGTATATGAAAATGCATACACTGTAAAATATATAAGATGCCATCACAGATTTACGTTTGTATTCTATCTAAGCAACTAGAGATCGAAGTTGTCCGGAATTCCAGGATAATACGACAGTATTTTGCGCACTTCTGAGGATAGCAGCGATGGCTCGTGAAGGTATCCCACACTTGTAATGATCGGAATTTCGAATATCTCGGAGTACAGCCAAAGGAAATGCTTGCATGGAGCAGGTCGGGTCCTCGCCATTTCTCGAAAACACGGACACGAACAACGGTATTCTCGTCCAAACTCCAAGAGGTATTCACGGCCATCGGAATCAGGGTGAGAAACTCGGAAGTTATAGACGGTTGCACCACCAGGAACACATTTCCGGATTTGAGTCAGTGCAAGGTTATCGGTCTTAACCATGCTGTGGAGCGCGGTATAGGAATTCGCTATCTTCTTCGTCAAGAAACCCTTGCCACTCGCTTTCACCTTAACACCGTTGCGAAGTCTCTCCTCCACGTCCATCTCCGAATTCTCCGATCTCACCAGATGTCCTCGAGCCTCTCCTGGGGTCACATCCTCATGGGCAACGCAAACACCAAGAGAACAGAGACGAGTCTCCTCACTTTCCAGGATCTTTGTGTCCGGTGCAACAAGAAGTTTGGGTACACGGTTCGCCCCCCCCCTCGGGCAGTCCAGGCATCGAAACGTGACAACAATACCATGGGTTTTGAACACATTTCCACGAGCAGAATATAATCCTCCGGATCGGGGGAGTGGTCCTCACTTCGCGAACTTGACCCTTTTGAAGAGTTAAGTTTTTGCTGGAAAATAATAGGTCAAGCTTCCGGTGTACCCAATAGTCAGCTGCCCTTTCGCGATTGGGATGTCGTGACGAGAACCATTAGACTTCCGTCCATAGCATTTACCGTTAGTGCCTGCCCGCGTGACGTGAAGCAGGGAAGGTTGGAAGTCCCCACCAGCTTCCGGGTAAACGCGAACTAAAGTACGCTCCGGACGTGCCGCAGAGGTAGGTCTTGCCGCCGAGGTAGGTCTTGCCACCGAGGTAGGTCTTGCCGCAGAGGCAGGTGGCACCGCCGAGGCAGTGCGCGTCTTCTTGGAGGCGACGCCTTCCGAGGGAAGTTCCGCAGGGCGTTTGCGCGAAACCCCCCCATGGTTCACCTTATCTGGACGGTGGGTGTCCGTTGCGGGGATGCCCCTCTGTGGAAGCCATCCTGTCGCGCCAGCACGAACTGTTTGCATTAATTCGCGACCATCTGCAAACTCTGCCTGAGTAAGGACGCCTTTAACCCACTTATCCTCCAATGAACGAATACGACCTTGCACGCACAACAAGTGCTTTGATGAGTTCTGCCGGTTCATCGCCAGGCAAATTTGTCGAATCTGCATAAGGCTATCGAATTCCACCGACTCCAACAAGGTGGAGTAGTATGCCCCCCACGATCTCCACTTCGCGTGCATGCTTTCCGCAAGGCATACGAGCGGTCGTTGGATTTCGGCGGTCATGTCTTCGGTTTGTTCCTTGAATTGCGACAGAATGTGCTGCGCGTGCCGTATTTGGAAAACGAAGTACGCATTCAATTTTGGCTGATTCGACCTGCCACATTTCTCAGCATACCAGGCGAAGATGGCAGTTTCACAGGACACCTTGGCCTCGGGAGTAGAGTAAATCCATCGCTGTAACAGGTCTTTGTGCACGGCATGGAGATCTGATGGAATAAGAGATTCGATCTTATGTAAGTTCTGCCCCCAATGGAACGTGCACTCCAGATTGTTACGGTCATCTTGGTCTGGCCAAACTTTCTTGATTGCTGCCCAGTTAGCACCTGTGCCCCAAACATTAATCAGTTCTTGAAAACCAAGCATGTCATGCGTAGGTTTACACGGTGCTGACAATCGTATACGATTGTCAGAACGATATAAAGTGCAAACTCACACAAAAAACTATGATTTTTGACTTGCCCTGTATTTCATGCGTAGGTGACATTCGTATTCGAATGTCAACGGTTCTGACAATAGTATACGATTGTCAGAACCGTGTAACTTACAAACTCTCCCATTGAAAATTATGATCTTTAACTTACCTGCTGCATCTCCCATGAAGCCGTAGAATAATACTTCCTCACGCGGGTGTTCGGCTGCTACCGTCTTCTTCACCAATGTCCAAAACAGTACCTGTGTTTCGGTACAGTCTTTGGGTACGTTCATGGTGGCAATAGTGAGCAGAGCGTTGGCCTCTATGGAGAACACGTGCGCCCCCATCGTCACCCAATCCCCAGAAACCTTGCGATGTACGAAATCCAAGTGGACGTACGCTGAGCGGAGGTAGTCGTCGCTACTTTTCGGGTGCATGCGACGCACGAGATCGACACCTCCATCCACTCCGACACTGGACATAACGAACGTGTGAGCAAAACTGTCGATGTTCCCCTCGTCCGCGAAAGATTGCAGTAGGCCCTTACCGTGCTTAGCAGCCCATTGGGAAACGGCTTGCATGCCCTCATCCTGTCGACGGCCTCGCACGAGATTCTGGTCCACTGCCTTATCAATCACTTTCATTTTCCTCGCGATGTCTGGTAGCTGGCTAGGGTCAAAAGAAGAATCTTTTGGAAAGACGGTTTCCGAGAGTAAAGTCCTTTTCACCTGGCACACGTTTCGAACTCCACCGGTGTTTAGAACCTCCTCAGCCCTAGTCTTAGCTGCTTTTAGCTCACCCACGCTGGGGTTGTCGGTGGACAACACGGAATGGTTGTGTCCAAGGGAGCTAGTAGACAGCTGGAGGATGTTCCAATCGGAGTCTTCTTGGATGGTTACTTCAAACGGACAATTGCCGGAATGAGTAGGCGCAGCGTTGCAAAGGGCGCACGCCAGATTGCGGTTCTTAAAGGTACCGGTGAATTGGAAACGGTTACGATCACCCGTTGTACGAAACACTACACATGCATCGTTCTCGCAGGATAAAGCCCCACCACATCGAGTAGTTCTAGTAAGACGGCCTCTGATACGCCTTTTGTTCCCAGAACGCATCCAGGTCTGCGGATCGTATTTTAAGAAATCTCTCCAAGGAGAGAAATGTCCAGCACGTGGCTTGTAAACTACCCCCGGAAGGAGAGGTACTGGCAGTTCATCGACAAGCTCGCCAGGCTGACCTGGCGCTATGTCTTGGGACAAATCAACATGCTGAGAAAAATCTATCGGAATAGCTGGTCCGGCATAGCCAGTATTTTCCGATTTGACCTTATGCTTGAGCTTTGGTTCTTGTACAGCGCTAGAGGATTTCATAGATTCATACGAGTCCTTAGGAGGTGTAGGCGATTCTGTTAAGTCACAAACTAAATATTCTTGCTTTACTTCAGGGCGAGGCGTCTTAGGAGGCGGAGTAGCTGATGCTTGGGAAGATTCGTGTGTGGCAGTGTCGACATTCGCACAACCGGTTTTCACGTCACTAGATCCGGGGGTTGAACTGACACCACCGATCACAAGTACGTCAGCTCCGTCAGGGAACACGGTACCGAGTTCGACAGGTTGCACGTCTTCTGCGCTGCGCAGGTGAAGAAGCATCGGGGTGTCGGTAAGGGTTGGAAACAAGGCATGTAGTAACGGAAGAGTTATTGGCACGGTATGCGGGACATCCAAAGCATGATTACCGTATCGCAGGGAAGCCGGCATGGTTTCCTAAAGTACCATGAAAAATGAATTATTTTATGAAAATAATACCCTATATAGACATGATAAAAATATAAAAAAAAATAAGAAACACGTTAGACAATCGTATACGATTGTCAAGCTCTGTGGTTAGGTTCGTCTCTCTGACGCACGTTTGCCACTCGCAGACGATTGGGTTATACCCCCTGAGACCCTGGTTAGGGGGGGAGGGGGGAGTTAGTGTATATTCCTTAATACTTAAGAAAAAATTTAATTTTTCTTAAGTATGGGAAAACGTAGGCGTCGACGCGGGCCGACGCGTTACACTCCTTAAGTATGGGCTTAAGTATGGGCGCCCTAATTTGCGAAATGTTAGAATGTTAAGAATGTTTGGTCCACTGTCCGTCCGTCCGTCCGTCCGTCCATAGTGGACGGACAGTGGACGGACGGACGGACGGACGGACTTTCGTGGACCATTACTAACACTCATATTAGTCGCGAGCGCTTCAGACCCCGTACCCACTTGATTGCACCGGTCTTTGCGTTGAGTGGCAGTCTTCATGGTGATGGTTTGTCTGCAAAGAATTCCCATTGTAAGGCATACACTGGATGGATGGTCCATAATAGGCCGTCCATTCGGTGTCCGTGCGCCGTCCGTCTGGACGGAACAAGGTGTTCACCCGTATGGAACAACAGAAACTCGCAAACGACCTACAATCTTACCCGCGAGACGCATCGCAGCAGATCTTCGATCGTTTGCATTTTTGGCTGGGGGTGCGATAACCCACGATCGATGGACCTTCATCTTTCGCGCATAGTAGTTGCGTGTGGTCGGTCCCCAACCATCACCAAAAGTCACGCAGTGGACCCCGTGAATCAGGTTGTACAAGATATGCATGGGTTGACAGATTTTTAAGGTCCTAATTTGCACTATTGGGTCATAAACATGATATGTTTAATTGCTAGATGCATTTGGAAGCCATCGAGTAGGTGTACACGGCTTCGGGCACTCCGGTCCTTGTGAAAGGACCGGCATTTTTATTTAATTTTCGTCGGTACTACCCCCGCGTTTCATTCCTCTCAAGAACAATCATGCCCATATCGAGTATAGCACCCAAAAGAGGTTCGGAATAAATTCTTGGACACCCAAATATGGTGTCAAAACACTCAAATATCAACTATATCGAAAAAACGCGGCAGATAGCCCCAAATCACTTCGGTCCTTGTGACAGGACCGTGACTTTGGGCAGTAGCCATATATCGATACAATTATCACATATCCGAGATATGGATATACCGCGCCTTGTTTCGTTGTGAAGAGAATTTACTTTTCAGGAGGTCGATGTATAATGAGAAGCTCGGCCACTTCGACCGCGCCAGCGTACCCCCGCGCCAGCGTACCGCGCCAGCGTACTGCGCCAGCGTACTGCGCCAGCGTACTGCGCCAGCGTACCCCCGCGCCAGCGTACCGCGCCAGCGTACCGCGCCAGCGTACCGCGCCAGCGTACCGCGCCAGCGTACCGCGCCAGCGTACCGCGCCAGCGTACCGCGCCAGCGTACCGCGCCAGCATTTTGTAGTTCGTACGTTATCCGTACGGCGTCCGTACGGCGTTCGTACGCTCGGCTTAGGTTTCTAGCGTATGGACAACGATGTTCATACGTTCATGCACCGACACTTACGTCAAGGTTGTAAACTCGTCGTACACACGTTAGATTATGGATGGACGCTATGTGTTGTCCGTGTGGATTCCGCAAGCATTCTAGTCCATACGGTTCCATGAGAGCGGTTGTCCACACGCGTGGAAACGTCAGTTAGCTGTCCATATGGGTTTCGTACGAATTTTCGTATGAATTGGCACATTTTCGTACGTCTGCATGTCCCATGGACGGTCTGTCCATGTGGTTGGAAATATCAACACATTTTGAACAGTCCGCATGGATGGATAGCAAAAGCACACGGTGAATTACGTGTTTTCGTACGACTTTATAGTGTTTGTACGTTTTTTGTTGAAAACTGTCCACACGCGTGGAAACGTCAGTTAGCAGTCCATACGCTGTCCATCCGAGTTAGCCTTGACTGTCCGTATGATTCATGTCCCATGGACGGTTTTTTTACACGCACGGACGCAAAAAAAAGCTGACCTCATGGAAAATAAAAACATATAAACCGTATGGACAGCGTACGATTTCCCGTACGGACAGCACATGGAATTGAAATTCGATCGGGAATACCGTATCGAAAAATACGATTTAAAAATTGCGAACGCGTGACACATGCGATGCGATGCGATGGGCAGTATTAGTGACACCCGCAGCCGCACCCCCCGACTGTGTCACCCGTGTCACATAGCGAAACAGAGTGACACTTAAAGAGTGACAATTAAAATAAACAGAGTATCCAGTACAGTAATCGTCGAAGGATCTTAAATCGATCTGCGATTTCTCCCGTCCGTTGACGATTTCTCCGTTCGGTTGACCTCTTCAAATAAGTTACCGATACAGTAAGGCTCTGAGGCAAAAAGCAATTTTGGAACTGAAGCAACCCCGCCACGGCAGCACACGTATGCCTTTTTGCTGTGCTTTTTTGTTTTTGGCATATTTTATTTGCTTTCATTTATCACAGCGAGCACCCTGTGTTGAGGTGAGCAGTCTCGTGTGAGCGCCATTGCGCGGTGCTCCCAGCTCGATAGCATCCTGAATACTAGCTCGGCGTGAGGGGGATTCCGCGAGTTCCGTTATCAATGGACTAACGCGTGTTGGTTCGAATCCAACCTACTCCGCAGTGACAGTTATCGACTTTTATTGAAGTGCTCTTTTGCTGAATGGGGTTGTTGATATTTGGCTGATTCGAATACAATGTATTCCGCAGTGCGTGACTTGTTAATTCCTTACGTGCTCAATCACTGAATGGGCTTGGCGGTGTTTGGTTGTATGTGCGCAGCAGCCAAGCCGACGCGCGGTGCCATCGTAGGTCTCCAGCACTATTAAGAACAGGATAGTTGTCCGGTACGATAATGTGGTTTTCGCAACCTCTGTTACTGCATATCAGATTTCGTGTTTACTCACGTTTGTGAGACGGGCATCTATTGACGTGG
Organism: Cymbomonas tetramitiformis; assembly: GCA_001247695.2. Lineage (NCBI taxonomy): Eukaryota > Viridiplantae > Chlorophyta > Pyramimonadophyceae > Pyramimonadales > Pyramimonadaceae > Cymbomonas > Cymbomonas tetramitiformis. The sequence goes on along the minus strand of LGRX02033673.1, from coordinate 33,494 downwards.
GTTGTGCACACTGCAGGTACCATTGGAGCCCGGATCGCGCCATCCCACACCCACACATGCGCTCTTTTTCGCAGGCCAAGCGATATCATATAGATACCACCATGCACATGCGCACGCAGGATTTGCGGAGCCCCCAAGGAAGCGATCTGTAGAGCCCTTAAGTAATAGTTCTGTAGAGCCCTTAAGTAATAGATCTGTATATGTGTATGTAGAGTACTTAGTTTATTTAGGAAAGTAAACATATTTTAATGTAAACGTGTTTTTGCTGTATGTGATTGCTTTTAAAAATTGTACTGCTTTCGAACATGTCAGTGTGCCTGCTCGCATACCCGCACTTCACTCCGTCACAAAGCATTTAATATTCATTTAACCGGCAGTAGCATCCGCATATACACAGCATTGCCTGCGTTGTGAAATAGAATAGAAAGGTGCACAGGCACAAACCCTGAAACACACACGTACTGTATGCCGTAAGACTCCTTGTCCAACCGTATGGACCACTCGGTCCATACGGGTGGAGTGAGCGAAGTGAGCCCAATCGTATGTAGTCCATACGGGTGCAATATTCAAACAATATTTCAATATATCCGCACGTGTGGACTTGGTAAAGTGCAAGTCCATACGTGTGGTCACCTTCGTCCACGCGCACGGATATCGCCGCTCGTGCGGGTGGACTGGTTGAAATTGCTGTTCATACGTATGGACGGTATCGTCCATATGCATGGAATTGTATTATTATAAGCTATCCACACGTACGGACACCGACGTCCATACGCATGGATCGGTAAAATATGTTGATAAAACCATCGTCCACGCGTGCGGACACCTACGTCCATCCGGATGACGAATCACTGTCCGCACGTATGGACGCACATAATCACGCGTGTGGATATATTTACTATTCTTATCCTTAAGCTCTTTTAGCAATGTCTCTGTCCAGACGTGCGGACACCTACGTCCATACGGATGAAAGACCGTCCACACGCACGGACGTAGGTGTCCATACGCTTGGATATGTTGATTGTTCGTATCCGCATGTTCATATGTACATGTTTATGTCCATACGTACGGACGGCTACGTCCATACGTGTGAACATGCCGATCCATACGGGTAATAGGCCCCTCCATACGTATGGATGTCTTCGTCCATACGTGCGGAATAGAGAATTCTGATCGTCTATACGATTGTCCATACGGTGTCCATCCGGTGTCCATCCGGTGTCCATCCGGGTGTCCATACGGTGTCCATACGGTGTCCATGCGGTCTTCCATACGGTGACCGTGCGGTTGAATAGTGCCTCTGTCCATGCGTATGGACACCATGTGGACATGTGTTCTATCCATACGGTGTCCATACGGTCGTCCATACGGTGTCCATACGAAATCCTTACGGTGTCCATGGGACATTTTCATATGGACACCACAATTACGCGTCGTCCGTATGGTTCTTACATATGCATCAAGGTTTCGCCAGAAATCTGTCCAGACCGTCCATACGGTTGTCCATATGGGTCCTTGCGATGTCCATACGCTGTCCATATGCAAATCCACACGGATGAATGGGGCAATAATTTGTAGGGCCGGGCATGGTTCGCACCTGACTGAGCTCCACGCCTCCAACAAGGCGGTTTGGGGCGGCAATCGGCATGCATGATCCGACCACCGATTCCGCTGAAGTTTCCCAACAAGTAAGACCGAGAGAGGCAGAGCCAGCTTCAGGAGGCACTGGACGCGGCCTCTAGCCCCGCATGTGAATCTGACATTAATGGCTCCGATGGCATGGCCTGTGGTGAGGAGGAACCACAACAACCATCTGGAATCAACGAGGTGTGCCTCAACACCCGAGGGCTTAAAAACGGCACAACTATGTGACACTGCCCCCTTCTGCCATGATTGGCGAGGTGCTCGCCCCGTGGTGAGTCGCAACCAGCCTCGGGGGCGTCGCGCGGTCCCAACATAACAGCAGACCCGGAGGGGGCTCTCACCCGGAGGCCGGCGCGCGACAAGGCACCGCCATGGGCGAGAGGACGCCCTCGCCAGCGTCGCTGCCTGCAGCCCCCGACCTGACCGTCACCCCCGCACAAAGCGCGCACCAGGTGAGCCAACTGAACCCTTCTCTGCCCCAAATCTACACGCCCCGTGGTGAGCCGCAACCAGCCTCGGGGGCGTCGCGCGGTCCAATCATAACAGCAGACCCGGAGGGGGCTCTCACCCGGAGGGCGGCGCGCGACAGGGCACCGCCATGGACGCCAGGATGCCCCCGCCAGCGTCGCTGCCTGCAGCCCCCGAGCTGACCGTCACCCCCGCACAAAGCGCGCACCAGGTGAGCCAATTGAACTCTCCTCTGCCCCACCAAATCTGCGCGCCCCGTGGTGAGTCGCAACCAGCCTCGGGGGTGTCGCGCGGTCCCAATATAACAGCAGACCCGGAGGGGACTCTCACCCGGAGGCCGACGCGCCGGCGCACGACAGGGCACCGCCATGGATGGACGCCTGGACGCCCTCGCCACCGTCGCTGCCCGCGCACTCGCCAACGCCTGCAACCCCGGACCTGACCGTCACCCCTGCACAAAGCGCGCACCAGATGAGCCAATTGCACTTTCTTCTGCCCAAAATCTGCACGCCCCGTGGTGAGCCGCAACCGGCCTCGGTCGGGGGCGTCGCGCGGTCCCAACATAACAGCAGACCCGGAGGGGGCTCTCACCCGGAGGCCGGCGCGCGACAAGGCACCGCCATGGACGCCAGGATGCCCTCGCCAGCGTCGCTGCCTGCAGCCCCCGACCTGCCCGTCACCCCCGCACAAAGCGCGCAGCAGGTGAGCCAATTGAACTTTCTTCTGCCCCAAATCTGCACGCCCCGTGGTGAGCCGCAACCAGCCTCGGGGGCGTCGCGCGGTCCTAACAATCATGGCAGCAGACCCGGAGGGGCCTCTCACCCGGAGGCCGGCGCGCGACAAGGCACCGCCATGGACGCCAGGATGCCCCCGCCAGCGTCGCTGCCTGCAGCCCCCGACCTGACCGTCACCCCCGCACAAAGCGCACACCAGGTGAGCCAATTGAACCCTCCTCTGCCCCAAATCTGCACGCTCCGTGGTGAGTCGCAACCAGCCTCGGGGGCGTCGCGCGGTCCCAACATAACAGCAGACCCGGAGGGGGCTCTCACCCGGAGGCCGGCGCGCGACAAGGCACCGCCATGGGCGAGAGGACGCCCTCGCCAGCGTCGCTGCCTGCAGCCCCCGACCTGACCGTCACCCCCGCACAAAGCGCGCACCAGGTGAGCCAACTGAACCCTTCTCTGCCCCAAATCTACACGCCCCGTGGTGAGCCGCAACCAGCCTCGGGGGCGTCGCGCGGTCCAATCATAACAGCAGACCCGGAGGGGGCTCTCACCCGGAGGGCGGCGCGCGACAGGGCACCGCCATGGACGCCAGGATGCCCCCGCCAGCGTCGCTGCCTGCAGCCCCCGAGCTGACCGTCACCCCCGCACAAAGCGCGCACCAGGTGAGCCAACTGAACTCTCCTCTGCCCCACCAAATCTGCACGCCCCGTGGTGAGTCGCAACCAGCCTCGGGGGCGTCGCGCGGTCCAATCATAACAGCAGACCCGGAGGGGGCTCTCACCCGGAGGGCGGCGCGCGACAGGGCACCGCCATGTATGGACGCCAGGATGCCCCCGCCAGCGTCGCTGCCTGCAGCCCCCGACCTGACCGTCACCCCCGCACAAAGCGCGCACCAGGTGAGTGTCACATCAGGCTCTTCTGCACATCACTGCAGTCGCTGATGCCCCTTTCCCTTTTGACAATCCGGTTAGCCTTGACGCAACCAGTTCATCGCTTGCGTTACCTTTCCAGACGGTTGCGGCAGCCGCAGGCGTCTTGGCTGCTATAGTCTCGGGCCCCTCGGTTGCCCACCCTGATGCACAACCCATTCTACCGGTAAGACAGGTGCCTACAGGATGGGTTCGGGTGTGTGCAATCATTATCATGGAGGCTATGCAGGGAATGGCACAGGAGGACGTGCTCGCTAGTAATGCCTTCGATTATGTGGCCTCCGCCTCATCTTCACACCCACGCCCACCGACTCAGGTGCACTTCACAGAACAGGTAAGCATGTGATAATACGGCCATACCCATCACATCCCGAGATTGCTTTGCTTGTGGCGCATCCATGATAAATTCAGACCGCACAATGCTCCTATGTTCCGGTAATGTGTATAAGCGGGTGGGGAATTCAGGCAGCCCGCACTGCTGCTTTTGGCGCGACCAAAATCCGTATGGGTGGAACTCCAACAACAGTATGATCGTATGGAACATTGGACGCAGCAACAAAAGCAGCAAGGGCGTGCAATACAACCATGGCGAGAACAGTAGTAGCAACAATACCTGTGTGAATGGCATGACCAACTACGATCACTGCAATCCCAGCTATGGCAGTTCACAGAATTGCATATGCAAGAGGTAGAACGTCAAGTGCAGGGACGCCAGTGCCTATCCCTGCGACACAAATTGCTGCAACAAGTGTTGCAACGCCAATGTTCACGTGCAGATGCAACACTTGCATCACCAGCAACAACAGTTGGACAATTGGCTTCAACAGCAGAAGCTGCAACAACAGCGAGAGATGGACCACTGGCAGGTATACCAGCAGCAGCTGGACCAGCGAGTTGCGAATCGCCAGAGCACGGTCACTGCCACATTGCAGCAAATCTTTGATCTCGTCACCTCCGCCACCAAAGGATCGAAAGAGCCTGCCCCACCGACCGCCAAATCAGCGGATATCACCCATGTCCTTGGCATTGAGCACCCCGTCATGCAAGCGATTGCAAATGTGCTACGGGTAATAAACGGCAAGTCGCGGGAGAAAAGAGCGCACCGGCGCGTTTTGTTCTCTTTGGCGGCCCCGCATTATCCGCTCGTGGTCATGCAGCATGACTTCGACTCCACCCAATATGAGTTTTGGCAGGCGCGGTTGCATGCGAAAAACATGGGAGCGGGCATGCCGATCAAGCTGATGCACTTCAAACGGCCGGGGAGCGCTCAAGCTGCAGCGCACATTTTCTCCCTCTTTGAGGGGATTGCATTCTCAGACAGGAAGACAACGGAATGTGGATGTACTTGGTGCATCGGATTTGGCATTTTTGCATGGGAGGAGATGACCATAGTGGTGCGGATATCATGCTCGACACTTCCCATCTCTGCGACGCATCGGCAGGCTGTGGAGCTCAAATTAGTTTCTGGACTTGACGACTGTAGGCGACATGCACACGCGTTCTATGGAAAACATGTGGGTACCGACAATTGTTGTATGCACTGTTTGCCGTATGCACTATGCACCGATGATCGAGGTCATTGTGGCTGCCACGAACACCCACTTCTCTGCGCAGCATGCGCTCGCGTGTTTCACATCATGCGTGCTATCTGCGACCTATTTCAGGCCATGGGAGTTGTACCCTTGCAGGCTGCCGTTGAGAGCAATCCAGATAGCCCGGAGGATTTCACGGTCCCGCAACTGAAAGAAAAGTTGAAAGCATTCAATTTACGAACGGGAGGGAAGAAGGCAGATCGTCTAGCCCGTCTGCAAATCCACATGAACACGGTGTCAGCAGCGGGTGCAACGCACGAGAGACCTCCAGCAGACACTGGTGCTTTGACGGAGGCAGTAGCCGTGGAAAACAATGGAGCTCCGAGTGCAGAGTGTGCCTCGATGTTGGCAATGGGTGCAGGGCATAAAAATGGAGCTCCAGATTTGCAAAGCCTCCTTCAGCGATTTGTGTTCGCAGAAGAATGCCTGGTTAAGTATCTGGGTCACGTGTTGCGAAAACATTGCCAGAATGCAGCACTGGGCCAGTGGCTGAAAGACCTTTCACCATCTGGTGCCATTATGATAGCCGACTACAAGATGAAGTGGCTCTCAAAGAACTACAGGCAACTTCAAGGCGAGATGATCGGGCAGGCAGGAATCTCCATCCACACCATCTACTATCTGGTTCGCATTCCTCCGGGGACTCCTGCCAAGGACTTGGGGCAAGTGGCGATAGATGGTGTCGACTACATTGTGCTTCCTCACCGCGTGTTGTGCGATGACAACAAGCAGAATTGGTTTCACATGCTACGTGGATTCAAAAAGAGCTTCAAAAAGCTGAAGGGCACATTATTTTCCTCATCTGGATCATGCCCGCCTTCTAACAGATGGTGCAGGCAATTATGACTGCACAACAACTCTGATTGGCTTGTATGAACTTGGTCAAGAACTGGATCTCGAAGTGAAAGAGCATGTGATCTTTGAGGCTGGGGAGGGGAAGACCATGGTTGACAGCGATTGCAACTCAGTCGGGGTGGGGTTAGATAGACTCCTATGTAAACCAAGGCAACAACGCCACTTGTGCCACGGAAGTTGCTGAAGGACTACAGACTGCCATGCAACAGGGGACGACACCGGACGGTGAACTGATCATTCTTCTCCTCGATCGTTCGAAGGAGTTCGGCGAGGTTGAAACTCTAGGGGGCATCTCCAGGTGGAGTCACCGGCTATACGAGGATACAGGGGTGCTTATGCGCGAACAATGCAATGTTGGTCAGTGGCGCCCTCAGCCCAGTTGCGTCCTCAGCCCAGTGGCGCCATCAGCCCAGTGGCGCGCTCCGCCCAGTGGCGCCCTCAGCCCAGTGGCGCCCTCAGCCCAATGGCGCCCTCAGCCCAGTGGCGCAATCAGCCCGAGGATTCAGGGGTGCTTATGCAGGAACAACAAAATGTTGGTCAGTGGCGCCCTCAGCCCGGTGGCGTCCTCAGCCCGATTGCGCCCTCAGCGGTTGCGCCCTCAGCCCAGTGACGCGCTCAGCCCAGTGGCGCGCTAGGCCCAGTAGTGGCGCCCTCAGCCCAGTGGCGCCCTAAGCCCAGTGGCGCCCTCAGCCCAGTGACGCCCTCAGGCCAGTTGCGCCCTCAGCCTAGTGGCACCCTCGGCCCAGTGGCGCCCTCAACCCAGTGGCGCCCTCAGCCCATCCAGTGGCACCCTCAGCCCAGTGGCGCGCTCAGCCCAGTGGCGCCCTCAGACCAGTGGCGCCCTCGGCCCAATGGCGCCCTCCGCCCAGTGGCGCCCTCCGCCCAGTGGCGCCCTCCGCCCAGTGGCGCCCTCCGCCCAGTGGCGCCCTCCGCCCAGTGGCGCGCTCAGCCCAGTGGCGCAGGTTCGCAATCGGTTTCGGTTGAAACCGGAATACCGACGACGGTTTTAATCCTGCTTGATGATCCTTCATCAACTGTCCCCGACAGGACCCTGGGTGCTTTCGATCCGGACGGCACCGATCCCATTGCTCCGGGCCTTTCAGGCTCTTCGGGCCAAATCCCTTGTTTTTAAGGCTAAATCCCTGATTTCTCGGCGGCTGCAAGGTAGCCGCCGACAAGCACTTTTTCCAACTAGGGACATATATAGCTTTAGGGTCGTGGTTTCCCAGGTTTATTATTATTTCCAGGGAACATTTCCTATGGGGATTGACCGGTCTGGGGGCGACTGAAGTCCTCAAAAACGGACCCTGGCCGATGGTGGGCCGAAATGATGTTATTGGGTGGGCCGATTCACGCGATAGCAAATTTGTTGATTAAATTGGCTGGGCCATGTGGCCGAAAGCTGGCCGAGTCTCGATTGGGCGCTCTTCTTCAACAGCTATCCACGAAATACGCACTTTTCGTTATATTAGCCAAACTGGTGCGTAGAAAATATTGAAAGCGACTTTACAATACTGAGGGGTTTTTTACGTTCATAGTCTAGAGATAGATGCGTCCGAAATCGACAAGTAGTGGGCCATCTTACACGAGAATTTGAAGGAAAATAAGTGCTGGCCGATCTGACCGACGTTTGGCCGAAAGAAATGAGATTCCTGGCCGGTCTGGCCGAAAGCGGGCCTAAACGTTTTGAAACAGCGGGCCGATTGTCATTTTGAGAGGAAATGCTCCCTGATTATTTCGGACTCCAAACTTTCCAACCATACTGGGGGCTTATTCCTGACAACACCGAGGGAGTGCTTCATATCAGACCATCTTCTCAGCATCCCACCGCAGTGGGTAAGAAAGAATCCGGTGTGCTTGACATCGTGTATTTTTGGATGGCGCTGCTCACATTGCTTGAATCATACAGTGATTTAGGAATAGAGGAAACTAACAAGGTTGTTATACCCTGTTTCACATTCAGGGAAGAGCTTGGAATCAATTGCATAGCCCATGGAGCCCACACGCGCGGCGGGGGCCAACACGCGCGGCGGGGGCCAACACGCGCGGCCGGGGCCAACACGCGCGGCGGGTCCTAACACGCGCGGCGGGGGCCAACACGCGCGGCCGGGGCCAACACGCGCGGCGGGTCCCAACACGCGCGGCGGCGGCGGGTCCCACGACACGCGCAGCGTACCGTGGGGTCTTTCGTAGTATTGCGAGTGATCCGACATGCGCCGCAGGCGAAAATTTTCAAATAGCGACATTGCTGATTCGTATGAAATGCTCCATATTCGTTCTTTCACCCCCACCCCCCAGTTTCGTTTTCGAGCCGCTGAGAGTACGACCCTCCCCGGGCTCGTTTTCGACACTGGGGTACATCCCCGGACTCCGTTTTCGAGCACGGGGGTACGCCCCCCCCATTACGTGTGATGTGCTGCCCCAGGAAGCGTGGGCAGCCTAATGGTGCTAGTCCTTTTCATCCAGTTAATTTGCTTTCCTTGAAGGTTCCTGTATGTTGTGTAGTGAGAGAGTGGAAAGCCATTGATATGATTTTTGGGGTCTTTTCTTTCCCTTTCCATATTGTGCAACATAATTTTAAGCCATGCGTCACTGTATTTTCTATAAAGGGAAATAAGCATAGGGTTATTTATACGGTCGGTGTCGTCAGTTTGCCAGTAGATATGCTCCTTTGCAGAGCAGAGGGTAGGGGGGGGCAATTCCGGACACCGGCTTGGTAGGCGGGGGGGCTCAACCCCCTAGGCGTTAAAGCGTGTTGCTAGGGAGGGGGTCAAACCCCCCTAGGATTTCCGAAAAATACACACTTACGGGAACTCTTAGGGGGGTAAAATTGCTAGGGTGGTGGGTTAGCCCCCCCTAGACGTTAAAATGTGCTGCTAGGGGGGCAAAATCAATGTCCGGAATTGGGGCCCTCTCCCCCAAAGCAATGTTCGCCCCCCCTAGACATGATTTCAGCGATGCACGTGGCAGTAGCCACATCCTGAATACTATCAATCCCATAGCCTCCATGTACTAGGGTGTATCGCGAGTCAGACGAGAGACAGACGTGTCAGAATGACGAGTGACAGCACCGATGACAGTCACCAGTATGACCGAGAGGTATGACGAGGGTGACTGACAGCATGTGACTTTTGAACATCTGCAACCACAGCAGATCAGGTTGAGAGAATTGGTGGGAAACCATTCCAGAAATGGGGGGGACCATTTTATATTCAAACAGCCAAACAGAACTGGAGGGAAACCAAGAGGGCCTCAGTTCTTGCCACATCATCAGATCTATGATTATTCAGCAAGTCAGAGCAGAGATCATTGTAGGACTGGCAGCTGCAGCCCAAGGGCTAAATGACAAGACAGGTCATCGGATAGGTGAACATGAAGTGACTGAGCACTGTGACTGTCGAATTCGGAGAGATCTGAGGGAATTCGAGTCGACATGTTACTACTTAATTAAAGAGCTGAACAAGCTCTCGTGTCAGTTTTTGAATTAGTTACACATTGGCACCAACCTCTGGTGTCTTGTAACCTCAAACAGTAAAGTGTTAACCGAAATATCCGACATTACCCAAAGTCATCCGATAATCACCCGATGGTTTCTGCACCATATTACCTGTAAGTGTTTGCTTACATACAGTACCTGTGAGACTGGTCCAGTCCTCACAACCGAACAACTGGTATCAGCGTGGTCGTGGTTCACGACTTCCGTTGGTATTAGCGTTCTACAACGCGTTGTACCAACATAATTTTAGCCTGAATTTTCCGCCCTTGGGCGAAGGAATCGTGCCTTGACAACGGCACAACCTGTTTTCGTGAGAACACTGTATATCTGCAAAAAGTATCGACACTGTGCCGACATAATGACGACTTCACAGCCTGCCTCCTGTCCAATTTTTCTTCTCTAGCGACCTTTCCACGGGATTCTTCGCGCGACACTGGAATTTTGACTTAATTCAACAAATTTTCAACGAGGCAGGCGCCCGTAACAATCCGTACCGACAGCAGCCGTACGACGGTAATTGGACGACGACCTCTGCACTGTATTTTGGTGCTTTTCTGCTTCGAACGGTGATCTTTCCGCACAAATTGTCCTTCCGCGGCAAATTCGTGTGTAAATCGACGGCTGCCTGTATCCGTGCGCAAAGCTAGAGAAGTAATCAACGGCAGCAGCGTTTCGTTGCGCAGGAAATCTTCTTTTCCGAGCGACCTTTCCGCACAATTTTAATTTGCCAGCTGTTTCACCGGTAATTGATCGTATTCTGACCGGAATTTATCGCCGAAACGCGTCAGCTAGCGCGGCGCAGCAATGATGAACGACGACAATTTAAGTAACTCTGGGGCGTATCTGCCCGTCGCTGGTACGGGTGCTTCTCCGCAGCCAGTGACGCCATTTGTATCGGCGGTGTCAAATTTGGGCGCCCATTTCGGGGTTCCGCCGGTCGTTCGTACCGCAATCGGCTGGGTTTCCGCAAATTCCGTACGACAACTCTGCACAATTCGCTGCGTACCCTCCGGGGGCTGTTTTCGACGCGGGGATGATGATGATGCCGCCGCAACAGCAGCAATTTATGAATCAGCCGCAATTGCAACTACAAACGTCGCAGCAGCTGGAATTTCAACAGCAAATACAGCAGCAGTTCGTGCACCACCAGCAGCAACTGGGATTACAGCGGCAAATGCTTTGGCAGCAGCAGCAACCGCACCAGCACCAGCTGCAGCCGAGGTCACTGTGGCAAACGCAGGTGCCAGCTGCCCCGCTTGCTCTGGGACCCGTGTCCCCGGTCCCTTTCAGTGCCCTCACGCCTGGGCCTACACCTGCTTTCCTTGCTGCAGGATCTGCCAGTCCTGAGGGGGGGGAGGAGAACCGGCACCAGTAGGACCCCTGTTGCCAGTGTCGCAGCTCAGCGCTGGCTCCTGTGCGGTGTCCCCTGCTGTATTCTTTCCTGACGACACGCAGAGCAGCGCTTCTGATCCGGCGATATTGTCAGCATTGTTGGCCTCAGAATCTTGCCCAAAAGTGGGGGATTGGGTCCCCACACCAACAGGGGCCGCCGGAGGCCCTGGCAAAATTTCTACGACGTCAGCAGTAGAGGCCAGCGCTGTGACACCTTGCCCAAACGTGGGGGAGTGGGTCCCCACACCAACGACGAGGGCACTTAGACTTACCTGGCCAGAGTTTACGCGACACCGGCAGGGCGGCGCAGTGACGTCTTGCCCAAAGATGGGGGATTGGGTCCCCATGGCAACAGGGGCCGCCGGAGGCCCTGGCCAAATTTCTGCGACACCATCGCCAGGGGCCAGCGTAGCGGTATCTTGCCCGACGATGGGGGATCGGGTCCCCATAGCAACAGGGGCCGCCGGAGGCCCTGGCCAAATTTCTGCGACACCAGCGGCAGGGGCCAGCATAGCGGTATCTTGCCCGAAGATGGGGGATCGGGTCCCCATAGCAACAGGGGCCGCCGGAGGCCCTGGCCATTTTCCTGCGACATCAGCCGTAGGGGCCAGCGTGGAGGCACCTTGCCCAAAGGTGGGGGATCGGGTCCCCACACCAACAGGGGCCGCCGGAGGCCCTGGCCAATCTCCACTGGATACAGGCGCAGTCAGGTCACCAGGGAGCAGTTCGTCATCAGCAAGTTCAACGACGAAGAGGTTGGACGAGCTCAGGGCCAAGATGAAACGAAGAACAGAGGCCCGCCTGGCAGCAGCAGCAGCCAGTAGTAACTCCCCTGCAAGCGCCTCGCCAGAACAGCCAGTGAGCGTGCCCTCTACACAGGCAGCAGCAGCGGTCGTGTCACTAGCACAGCCAGCAGTGGACGCATCTGCCTCTGGTGCTGCCCCATTTGCCCAAGCAGGCGCACACCCAGCGGCTCACGCCAGCGCTGCCCCAGCCGCCCTCGCAAGTGCTGTCCCAGCAGCCCAAGTGAGCGTTATCCCAGTGACTCACGCGGGCGTTGCCCAAGCAGGCGCAGTTCCAGCGGCTCACGCCAGCGCTGCCCCAGCCGCCCTCGCAAGTGCTGTCCCAGCAGTCCAAGTGAGCGTTGTCCCGGTGACTCACGCAGGCGTTGCTCAACCCAGTTACACTGACGTGTTTCCCCAGTTGCCAACACCTGGCAACCCTCCAGCACCAATGTCAGTGTCAGGTGACTTAGCCAGTCCAGATTTAGTGACTGCACTGGAGGCACATGGGTCTCGATTGCAAGCGGGAGCACACTCTATCAGACAGCTGAGAGACACACACGGGTTACAGCCTGCGGACTTGCCCGTTCACAACCCGGACCCAGTTGCAACCGCCAGCTCAACCTCAGCACCAGCAGCTAGTTCATCATCCCGACCCTCGACAAAACGTCAACAGAAGGATTCAGGAGGGCTGTCGGAACAGGCCGTTCTTGGCAGAGTCCACAACAGAAAGGAGCCACACCAGAAGGTGAGAGTGCTAAGGTGGACGGAGGATGTCAACTCCCTCTGGAGTGACCACAGTGGGGAGAGTGCTGGGTCACAGCGGAGCACCCCAGTTAGGCTGCAACTGGTGGCAGCAACCAGAAAGGAGAGGGAGGCCCTCGTGCGCTGGTTCAACAACGAACCTCGCACCCGGCATGGCCGTATGCAGCTATACGCTGCCACGGTGGCGAACTTGCAGGATCTGAGGAGCCAGGTGAGCTCGAGGGAGTACTCACGCATGCTAAGGCATGGTGCGCTCAGGCACAACGGAGGACTTCCAGTCAGGCACTTTGCTGGAATAAACTTCGAACGGGCACGAGCCTTGGAGCCAGACGAGTATCCTGCTCAGGGCAACAGGTTCGCTGTGCTTCCTGATGCCTCGTCAACAGTGGAGGAAGTACTGGCCCCAGTGGTGAAGACACCCAGAGACAGCCGGACAGCGCAGCCAGGACTCCCAGAGGACGACTCCAGCAGCAGCAGTAGCGGATCGTCACTCAGTGGAAGGTCGGTATCACCAAGGCGGGAACGTAGGTACAGCAGCAGCAGCTCTGGCAGTGAAGGGCGGAGCGGGGGACGGCGGAGACTCAAGAAGAAGAACAAGAAATCCAAGAAGTCCAAGAAGCAACGCAGACTCACGGCTGAGGAGAAAGGGAAGGCTGTGGCGGTGAAGGAGGACCACCCTCTGACACCAGAAATGGCTGTAAAGACCCTGTTGAAGGACAGGGCTCTGAGAGACCAGGCTTTTGAGTGCCTACCGGAAGAGAGGCAGCTGGCTATAGCTAGTGCGAAGGCTGCAGGAGAGGAAGTGCACTGGGAGCAGGAGGGGTGGGAAGCTATGATGGCTGCCCAGAGGACAGTGCTGCAGGAGAGGGGTACCCCTCACCCGTTGCCAGTGTGTTCCCCCTCACCGGAGGACACAGACTTGGTGTGGTACGAACACACCAAAGCCTTGCATCCAACGCTGAGTGCGGAGGATGCGTGGCAGCTGGCGGTGCTTAACCATTCTGGGGCCAGCACAGCGCAGACCTCGGGGACAGGAGGGGGAGTGTCAAGTTCAGTATCCTCAGGACAACCTTTGAGCTCGGAGACAGCAGCCTTGGAGGAATGGAGATACCCCTCAGTTCCTATCACTGTGGAACAAAGCATCCGAGATCACGTGCGGGTGCACAACTCGGGAGTGGAGGAAGCTACCGCCATCGCAGCGAAGTATTCCAACTTAGCTGTGAGTTATGGGCACGCAAAGAACCATAGAGTTCGCGAGACCCTGCCCAGTCCTGTGATGCAACTCATAGGCGACACGGGTCATGCGGTACCCGAAGGCGCAGGGTGTGTCCGGTGTGGTCGTTTACTGCGATCTCCCGTGGGGCAGGTCCGGGTCACTACTGGATTAATCTGGGATGTGATGCTGGGTTCCAACCATGCCAAACCTGCGTGCAGGTGCCTCTTTGTCAGGAGTGCACCAAGCCCCCCATCGACAGGAGCTTTAGCCCGGCTGCCCCTCATTCCCACGCCCGAGGTGACAACGCCGCAATCTCAGCCGCGGAATATCAGCGATCAGCAGCCCCCGCCAGATCCAGACCCTCCGTCCCGCAGGGATGCCCCCGAGCAAGGTGGACCCCCACCCCGGTCAGAAGCTGATCCAGCTCGGGCGGAGCAGACACGGTTGAAAGGACTGGAGGCTGAGGATAGGCTTCTGAACACCCAACGGAAGCTGAGGGAGCGTATTACTGTACCACATATACGTGCCCTTTAGATCAGACGACGGGCGAGAAGTCTGGCCATCTGCTGCAGCCGCTGAAGCTCCTGATGAGGGAACTCCACCAGGACTACTTCAAGGAGCCGCAAGTGAGGAGAGCACTGGCTTCGAAGAAGGTCAGCGAGGACGACGAGGAGAGCGCAGCCACGGTCACCTCCGTCCCTGAGGAGTTGCGGCTAATCATCAGAGACAGGATGGAAGGGTCTGTCCAAGGGTTGTTGAATCAGCAGAAGGTGTTGACTGGTCAGATGAGCACTCTGGACGACCTGATCGGCACCCTAGCCCGGTCTTGTATCAGCGACGCGCACCTCAGCATCCTGCCCAGTATGCTATCTCGATCCCGGCAGGCTTCTGGCAGAAACGCAGGGAGGAACGCGCGAACCTTCCACCACTCCCTGATGGAAGCCTTTGAGCTGCTGGAGTCCCTGCACAAACACGGGGTCACTGGGCCAGTTAGTCGAGCCTCTCTGCCCGGCATCTTCCTCAGCGGTCTGACACCTGAGCTGCATGCGAGAGTGCACAAGGAGCTGCCAGGCAAGGTGGACTTCCATCAGGCGACAGGACCGGCCGGGTGGGAAGCGGAGCTGCTTCGCAAATATGTGGAGCAGGCAACACTGGAGGAGCGTCGGGACCCGACAGGACTGACGGCAACCAGGGACCAGTCCCCCTTCCCAATGGCTGCGCTGTTTGCGTGCCTGGACGAGCACATGGAGCAGTGTTACGCCTTGCCGACAGCACCAGCAGAGGTGGAAGGCAGGCAGCTACCTGGATCGTCCACCTATACTGGCTGTAGGAAGTGCAAGTCCAAGGAGCACCTGGCAAAGGACTGTCCGCAGCAGCACGACCAGCAGAAGAGGGTTGCGTGGGTGAAGTGCATTTGGGAAGAAGCTTTCGAGACCCTCGAGAACGCAGGTGCAAGCGAGGAGCTTATGGAGGACACGTTAGCAGTCATCGCGCATGAGAGGGGTTCAGATTTTGGCGAGGGAGAGGCCGCGGGGGCCAGTTCCTCTCCCGGTCGCAAGGCATAGGTCCCGGAGCCAGCAGGGGGAGCACTCCGCCCCTTGCTGAGGCTGACAGGAGCGGGACCAGACCCGTGGAGGAGGGGTCTGCGAGGGGACGGCACAGCCAGCCCTACCGGTGGAACACCCACTTCAGGGAAGATCACCGGATGAGGTATGGCCCGGGACCGGCCCAGAAGGCGACTGAGAAGATGAAGCGAGCGGTGAGGTGGCTGAAGAGATCCCACCCGGTCACGGTGGTGGCTCCGAGCGAGGCTGAACCAGAAGTACCACCAGCACAAGCATCCACCCCTACAGAGGTACAGATCAGATTCCCCCTGTTTGGGCGAGGGAGCCAGGGACACCCTTGTATCAAAGGTGTGTACCAACGTGCGTTGCAGCCATCAGGCGCTAGACGGGTAAGGTTCAGAGAGGAGGCGACGCCCCGGCAACTCTTCGGACGCGCACTAAGACGACGACTAGATAGACCGCGCCAAACCGCCGCCACAGTCGCGAGCACAACAGCGAGTGCAACGTGACAGACCAGCAGCGTGGGAGGCAGCCAGGACACTGACGCGCAGGCAGCAGGAAGCAGAGGTGCATCAGCACAGGGTCAGGAGTGCTATGGTACGGGTAAAGTAAGGTGACTACTTTACCGGTATTGCGAATATGGGGTGTGGTAATACCGGGTAATTTACCGGTAATACTTTAGGCGGTAATACCAAAGTAATACCACCAGCAAGGAATAACCTAAAAGTTGCATCGGGGCTCGGAATCCTTTTTTTTTTGTGGCTATGGGTCGGGGTTGATCATTACAATTGTGTGGGCGCATCACATGGCGTATTCTACGCCATGCGAGTATATTATCAATCGACATTCTTTTTCCAGAAGTACAGACAGGATAATTATTTTCTTAAGTATCTACTATTTTATTTTTTGCATTCGATTGTCCAATTTTACTCATTTCCTTATATATATATATACGTTTCTAGCCATATGTATGTAGGCACGTCTACACGACCCCGCTATATGGTGTATGTATAGGATGCCGATATGCATGTTTGGGGTTGTGTCTGCAAAGTGGCGGGTCATTTACCATTTTGATCATATCTCACGCCCTACTTATCCATTCGAGCCGTAATATTCCTCCTCCTCGTCAGGAGCATCACACGACGCCATACCAGATTACTGATGTAGATTTAAGATTAAACCATTAAAGAGAAGAGAGTTGTGCTCTCGCGTCGGGGCAGGAACGTGAAAAGTGAACTTTCGTCCGTGACAGTTTCCGTCGAGGTTATCGATTTGTCTTTTCCGGAAAACCCGAAAGTATCCAGCGTCGCCCAATCGGAGATCCCAGACTGGGAAAAATTGGTAAATTTTAGTGGTAATTGGTAAATTACCATGGTAATACCGCCTTGCCGTGGTAGTTTACCGGTAAACCCTTAAGTATGTAATGTAAGGCGATACGGGGGGTTGATTGGTATTACCAGGTAAATTACCGGTAATACTCTTAACGGTAATTTACCAAAGAAAATACCTAGTCACCTTAGGGTAAAGGGCCGCATAGAGCACCTGAGGAAGATGGTGAAGGCGAGCAGAGAAGCGGCAGCCGCCAGGCCAGCACCCTGGCCAGATGACACAGTGCCGGAGGACTCCATCACCAGATCTACCCGCTGGACCGCCCTGATAGCGGAGGCCGGCACTTACCACCTACCTGACGACAACTCCGACGAAGAACTGAACCCGCAGGAAGTGGAGCCAGGTTTGCACAAACTGGCCAGCATCAGGCCTGACATAGGCGTAGACGCGGGGGCGGGACGCTGGGGAGAATGGCTGGACGAGCACGTGCTAGCAGCCATGGACGCGTCAGGGCCCACACTCATGATTTTCTGGGCATGGATTGGTAAGGTGCGAGTGAAGGTTTTCATCGATACTGGGGCCTCCTCCAGTTTCACATCCTTAGAGACTGCGAGGAAGCTCAAGCTTCAACCATCAGTCCATGAGAAACCAATGCGAGTAGTGCAGGTTGCAGATGGCACAGTCTACGACGCCAACTCGTGTATTCGGCCCAAGCTCACAGCGGAGACGCGGAAAGGAAGTTATGCCAAGCAGGTGACTCTGCGAGTGATGCCTTTATCCCTGGGTGTGGACGTGGTGCTGGGGGGTGACTGGTTACGAGCACAGCGGCGGATCACCTTTGACTATGCACAGTATGGGAGTGTGCGGTTTGGCCATGGGTCACAGAAGGTAGTCATTGCGGGGTGCAATCCGGGGTCCTCGAACTCGGAGAGGGGCCAGGCTATGAGCCTAGTGGAGGCTCAGCTAATCAGCACCAATCAAGCTAGGAAGGACTTGCGAGCACTGAAGAACAGCGGGCAGGAGGCCTACATCATGTACTTGGCGCCTGACGGGACCTTCAAGACGGAAGCCTCCGACGATCCCCAACTCTCCCTTGGAAGCAGGTGCTGCCTTGTCAGAGACCTCATCCTCTTCATCATCGGAGTGTGACGTCGCCAGCCTAAGGGGGGGGAGGAGACCTCATGCGAGGAATACGGGGACAGCGATGGCACGGAAGCAAGCATGGCAACTCTAGCTTCGGACATCAGCTCCTCAGACTCGGAGGATCTCCGTCGACGCGGACGACGCAGCTCAGGAGCTAGTCTGCGCGGTGCGCCCGGTAACGTGCCCCACGTCAGCCACTCCGACAGTGCTGGACTGGGGACCATACCCCGTACGAGCTCGATGGGAGGCTTTTCAGATGTTACCCCGAGTAAGGCGCAGGAGCAAATTGTTTTGGTAATTACCGGTAAGGGTATTACCGGTAAATTATCGGGTATTACCAACCCCCCTTTTCGATTTACCTCCCATACTTAAGGATTACCAGGTAAATTACCAATTACCATGTACTGTAATTGGCCGATTCCAAGGTAATATTACATATATACCCCATTTTTACCAACGACTACAGAACGTGTCACAGTCAGGGAAGATATCTTCCTGGGATTGGCCGGCCCGGGGCCGTGTCACGGAGGCCCGGGCCGAAGGCGGGCCGAAGGAAAAGTTGCGGATGGGCCGAGTCGCATTGAGGGGAAAATCGATAAATTTCCAAAATTGTATCGATTTTTGACAAATTGTCATACTTAAAAATAAAATTTTGCGCCTGCGGCGAGCAATTTTGGGTTCGGGCCGAGACGGGCCGAAATGTGGCCGACATGAATTCCCGATGCGGGCCGAGTCACCTCCGCGGAAGATATCTACCCTGGTCACAGTACGTTGAACTTGATGGCGGCCTTGCCCTTGGACCACTCCTTTCTCCTCCTCCTTCTGACTTCGGCTTGCATAACCAGGCTTTCATAATAACATCCTGCGCGTCCTGTCGTGGCGCATCAGGATGCCGGACGAAATCTCATTACAATCTCAAGAAAGTGATACTGTATTATGGGAGGACCCTGGGGGAAACCCCCACCGAGTACCTCCTGAGGTGTACACTGCCCTTACAGCTCCATTTAGAGGGCAATCAGGGTTCGGTGCTTGGCACAGATATCCGCTCACGCTTTTCCACGATACGCCCGAATATCTCCAGACACTAGCCCCTGAGAAAACATGCAAGGCCAACGTTCGCACAGTCTTGACGTGCAAGTATGGCCCCGACCTGAAAACGAACGTCGCTTACCACAGTATCAACACTGGAAAGCTCTTAACGAAGATAATAGCTTGCGATAGTGTTCCTGACGATATCAAATTGAAGCTAGCGGAAAAGTCCACTGCAGGCGAATGCAAGGCTTGGAAGAGCGCGTATGATAGAAAGCGCAAGGAGCTCGAGACTTCTGACGAAGCAGGTCTTGCGTTTGCTGAGGATGAGGTTCGCGAAGAGATTGACCCCAGTGCGACAAATCGACGCGAGAGGCAAAGTGTGCTTCGCGAGTTTGGAATGCAGCAGATTTCTGAAGCTCAAGTACTAGCCCTAAACTTCCTCTTGGGCGTTTTCTTTTTCGCTTGTCGCATTCCCTTCCGTGTCTTGGACAACTTCTTTTTCCGGCAGTTCGTATGTGCTTTGAACCCAGCGTATGGCGCTCAGCTGTGTAAATCGGACAAACTTCGTAACAACACATTAAATGATGTTTATGAAGAGACAATCGTTTCGACAAAATTAATGTTGTTCTTGATAACGCTCCTGGCAAGCGAACGTTCGCTATTGACGGGAAGACTGACGCTGTTGGGCGGTCGACTTGCAATCTTGCTGAAGGAAAACGTGGACTATCCGCTTACATCACCACTAAGTATTTCGGTAAGGAGGAACACAGTGGGCGTGTTCAGGCCACATATGTGCACGAGAATATTTACGAGTCTGCGGATAAGTATCAGACGATTTGCGCTGACAACACAGGTTCAATGCAAGTCATGTTTCGCTTGCTGCGCAGCTGGTTCCCTTTAATATTTAT
Organism: Cymbomonas tetramitiformis; assembly: GCA_001247695.2. Lineage (NCBI taxonomy): Eukaryota > Viridiplantae > Chlorophyta > Pyramimonadophyceae > Pyramimonadales > Pyramimonadaceae > Cymbomonas > Cymbomonas tetramitiformis. Next base: position 13,653 of record LGRX02033673.1, on the reverse strand, counting down.
CATCGGATGTTGCGTTCATGTTCTTGACCTCCTTGTTGAAGATATTGTTAAAATTCCGGAGCTCTCCGCGATTGTCGCTGACTTCTATTTCATAACTGTGTTTATGAAACGATACTCTATGCTGCGGGAGACGATGATGGATAAGCAGAGGGAAGCGTTTGGTAATCGCGCGACCAAATTGAAAGTCTTTCCTTTGACGCGTTTTGCGTATGCCTATCTCATGGTGTCTTGTGCAATCACCAACTGGGTTGTCTTGCGTGATGCCCCAGACTGCCCAGAGTACCTGGTTCGTGTCAAAGCGAAAGTGATTCGTGGTAGCCCAACCACTAGAGCTGATTTTGAGCGGTTTGAAGAACTCATTGGCAACACATCCTTAAAATCAAAGGTATTGCAACCTTAGGTATTCTGGAGGGCCTTTCGATGATGTTACACTACTGCGAGGGCGACCCAGTTCCTCCATCGCATCTGCTGCCACTATTTGTGGTGTGTCACAATTACATATGCAACTTACCCCTTTCAGTGACTTCCAAACTCAACGATGAAATTCTTGACTCTGTTCGTGAATCGGTGAAAGATCGTTGGCTTGGAAGGAATACTGCGCCAGTTAAGGTTGGTTTGAGGCAGGATGTTCACTGCTTGGCTTTCGTGTTGGATCCTTACGTGCGTGCTCTCGTGACCACGATATGGCAGTCCAGCCACAGTAGGAGGCCTCGCACAGTCGCTTAAAATTTTAACATCTCAAGGCGCCAAGAAGAAATATGTTTCCATTGACAATTGTAAGACAGGATGATGCCGGTAACGAGCGCCATGGAGACCATCTGAACCACGGAATGCACGGAATACGAAACCACTATTTTCGGAGCGTACGAAACCACTATTTTCCTTTTTCCTTTTTCCTTTCCGCGCCTCCGCGCCTCCGTGCCTCCGCGCCTCCGCTAAGAATGCTCAAGCCGATTTTTCTGTATCTGTCTGTACTGTCGGAAATCGGGCATGCCACTACGCATTCATACACGTGTGCACTTACCCTAGTGAGCATGTAGTCGCATGCAGGGGTGTATAAGTACCTCGTAGAGACTTTCAAATCCGGATTCCGATCATTGCAGAGAAGGTTGGGGTGCAAGTTGCTGGCGGTAAATTTCCGGTATTACCACCAAAAGTATTACCGGTAAATTACCCGGTATTACCAAGCCTCGTCTTGGAATTACCAGTAAAATCTGAGCCTTACACACCGGCAGGGACAAGACGCTGGAGCGGGTCCGAAGACGTTTCTGGTGGCCGCGAATGGACCTAGATGTAGCAGAATGGGTAAAGACGTGCGTGACGTGTCAGCAGACCCAGACGCGGCAGGGGTATCCCATGGGACTGTTGCAACCGCATCGAGTGCCAAGCAGACTCTGGGAGGTTGTCAGCATCGACTTCGTAACCGGGCTTCCGATGACTCACACTCACGTCATTTTTCTGCTTTCATTTTGCTCTCATAAAGGTTCAATAAAGGCAAGATTTAAACATAACAAAGGCGTAACGAAGGCGTAACGAAGGCATAATAAAGGCGTATCGAATGCGTAACGAAGGCTAAACAAAGGCTAAACGAAGGTTAATAATTAGGGTTTAAGGAAGTTGGCAACCAACTTTAAAACATACATAAAGACCTGACGAAGGTGATTTAAAGGTAGCCTTCGTAAAGCCTTCGTTGTGCCTTCGTTTGTATATTTGAATGCGTAACGAAGGCGTAACGAAGGTTAATATTTAGGGTTTAAGGAACTTGGCAACCAACTTTAAAACATACATAAAGGCCTGACGAAGGTGATTTAAAGGTAGCCTTCATTGTACCTTCGTTGTACCTTGGTTTGTATACTTAAATGCGTAACGAAGGTTAATATTTAGGGTTTAAGGAAGTTGGCAACCAACTTTAAAACCTATATAAAGGCCTGACGAAGGTGATTTAAAGGTAGCCTTCATTGTACCTTCGTTTATATACTTAAATGACGAAGTTATAATAAAGGCTCTAGGAAGGCTTAATAACAGCACAACGAAGGTACATAATTAGAGTTGGCAAATTACATACACATAGTAATTACATATTGTACAGATTTCATCTGTCATAACCTGAGGTCATTGCTAATGCAACGTGGGATCAGGCACATTCTTAACTCCGCTCCGTTTTCCAGCACGGCACATCTACCAAGCACACGTTCACAGGCAATGGCCACCAATTTTGGTACTTGTGGGTAAGTGCAAATTGCAATTACATCATGCCATTCCTTCATTGCAAGGTCCAACTGCCACAGTAGGACGTATCCACGAGTAAATGAATGATCTTGTCGTTTTCTGACTTGCACAATCATGGCTACTTGTCCATAAGTCACTAGGTCGCGGCAAACGACATAGGAAGATTGCTTCACTTGTAGCAACTTGTTGGAAGAAGCCACGATTTCATTTTTAGGACCAATTGCTAAGCGTTGATAGACCTTGAACTCGCAGTCGTCCACATCTACGTTGTTGGGTAGAATTTGATCTATGGCGATTTTCCCAACTATGTCCATTTCTTCTTGAAAATCACTCAACGGCACAAGGTATTGTAAAGCGCGTAGTGAACTTTCGGGCATGCCCTCGTCCTTCATGTATTGCAAGTTGCCTGCATCAATCCGGACTAAAAGTGAGAGCGTACACGGAAAGAGGGCACAGGCTGAAGAAAGGTAGCATGAAGGCTGAACATAAGGCGCTACTGCCTTCGATAGGAAGACGAAATGAAGGCTTGAACGAGGGCTGAAGGAAGGATAAATGAAGGCTAAACAAAGGCACTGCCTGGTTAGGTTAATAAAGACACTGCCTACACCAGAAAGGCTAAACGAAGGCTGAATAAAGGAACGGGCTGTAGAAGGAAGGCGAAATTAAGGCTGAACAAAGACACTGCCTAAACAAAAGGCACTGTATGCAAAGGTAGGCTGGACAAAAGCAGCATTCAAGCTGAAAGAAAGACTGCATGCAAAAGGATTGCAGAATGAAGGTTGAACGAGAGCACTGCATATAGAAGAAAGGCACAGTAAAGGCTGAACAAAGGCATACCTGCAGGGAGTGCTACGCCATGTTCTTTACATAGGTGCTCCATTGCACAGATTCCGTGAACAACCGCCTCATTCCGTTCTTGTAGTTTCTCGGGCTCTTCACTCACACGACACACAACACCATGCTTACGGGTGCCAATCTTACGTTCCAAATACAGATCACGCCGCCTTGCGACTGGTCCTGCCTTCTTCTCTGATTGGAAAAGATGGCATACAACATAGTGCAGATTTGAGGTAAGTTCCGAGAAATGGCGGTTTTCTTCCAAGAACTCTCCAAGCTTCCTAGCTGAATCTTGGGCTCGTTGGCTACTATCCTTGAATGATACGCCAGGATGGCATAAGAACCACCCATGCATCACCATATTGTACAAACAGTGGATGCAATCCTTCATGTACTGTGCCTCCACATAGTCCTGTAGCAATTCAAAAAAGCCAACCACACATGGATCTAAGGCTGCCTGCAGATAGAAGGAAGCCTGTTGCAGGAATGCACTGCCTGAAACAGGGGGGGGAGGGGGAAGGGGGGCTTAACAAAGGCAAAAGGAAGGCAATATGAGGGGCTGAACAGAGGCAAATATAAAGGCTGAACGAAGACACCGCGAAGGATGAAGGAAGGCCTTGCTGGACCAGGAAGGCTAAACGAAGGCACTATCTAGAAATTTGAACAAAGGCAATATGAAGGCTGAACGAGGGACACTCATCAAAGAAGGATGAAGGAAGACGCTGCCTGGACCAGGAGAGAGGCTAAACAGAGAAGGCAATATGAAGGCCGAACGAAGACTTAATGAGGGATGAAGGAAGGCACTGCCTGGACCGGGAAGGCTGAACAAAGGCAATATGAAGGTTGAAAGAAGACACAATGAGGGATGAAGGAAGGCAATGCCTGGACCGGGAAGGTTGAACGAAGGCACTATGAAGGTTGAACGAAGACTAAATGAAGGCTGAACGAAGACACTATGAAGGATGAAGGAAGGCACTGCCTGGAACGGGAAGGCTGAACAAAGGCAATATGAAGGCCGAACGAAGACACAATGAGGGATGAAGGAGACACTGCATGGACCGGGAAGGCTGAACGAAGGCACTATGAAGGTTGAACGAAGACTAAATGAAGGCTTAACGAAGGCACTATGAAGGTTGAACGAAGACTAAATGAAGGCTGAACGAAGACACAATGAAGGATGAAGGAAGGCACTGCCTGGACCGGGAAGGCCGAACAAAGGCAATATGAAGACTGAACGAATGCATCATGAAGGCTGAAGGAAGGCACTGTCTAGAGCAGGAAAGATAAACAACGGTAGAAGGAAGGCAGTGCCTGTAAAAGAAAGTGAACGAAGGCTATATAAAGGCTGAACGAAGGCACAACCCAGAACAGGAAGGCAGTATGAAGGCACTGCATGCAATAAAGGCAAGACGAAGGTCGCAACATACCTGGAGCCCAATTAATGGCAGATAAACGCAAAAGAACCATGCGGTGTCGTCGTATGTCCAAAAGCTTCGATTGGCAGACACTCGTTTTGGAGGCCGAGATACATCGTGCACCGTTATGATTCCCTCCACCTTGTCGTCCAGCTCCGCTCGCTTGTTACTTGGGACTACATACTCTGGACAATCCCTAGTGTACTTTTGAAACAAGACAGCAAGCAGGCTTTCGCAAGGACCGTGAAGAAGGCAATGTGCCAAAGGCAAGTTGACACACTTAATTGCATCGAACCAAGGCGCCACTTGCAGCAGTGGACTGGCACGGTAGAAGTGACGGTCTCCATTCGGAATGGTGTCATCGTTTGCAAGTTGGCGAAGCTCCGCATTTGTCCAACACTTAGCATCCAAGGCTTTGAGATCCGGGAGACTGACACCACGGTAGAAGTAGTGTTCCTCTGCTGCGACCTTGACTTCATCCCGCCTGTTTGCTGCAACGAGACGTTTATTTCTGTCGTTCCACCAGGCTTTCTGTTCCTGCAAAACAAAGGCACAACGAAGGCTGAGCGAAGGCACTGCCTGCGGAAGGAAGGCGTAATGAAGGCTGAACAAAGTGTTTATTTGCATGTTGAACGAAGGCACAATGACGGCTAAACGAAGGCACAATTAAGGCTGAAGGAAGGCTTTGCCGGTGCTAGAAAGGCTGAATGAGGCCACAATAAAGGCTGAAGGAAGGCTTTGCCTGTAAAAGAAAGGCATAATGTAGGCTGAACGAAGCCACATAAAGGCTAAACAAAGGCTTTGCCTGCTGAAGGAAGGCAAAATGAAAGCTAAACGAAGGCTTGCACAAGGAAAACTCATTGAAGGCCGAAGGAAGGCACAATGGAGGATGAACGAAGGCACTGCCTATAAAAGAAGGCATTATGAAAGCTGTACGAAGTCTTTGCCCGTCGAACGAAGCCACAAAGAAGGCTGAACGAAGGCACAACAAAGGCTATAGTAAGGCAAAATGAAGACACCGCCTGTGAAAGGAATGCACAATGAAGGCTGGATAAAGTCTTTGCCTATGGAAGGAAGGCACAATGAAGATTGGACGAAGGCTTTGCCTCTGGAAGGAAGGCACAATGAAGGCTGAAAGAAGCCACAACACAGGCTAAACGAAGGCTTTAACTGTAAAAGGAAGGCACAATGAAGGCTGAACGAAGGCTTTGCCTGTAAAAGAAAGGCACAATGAAGGCTGAACGAAGGCTTTGCCTGTAGAAGAAAGGCACAATGAAGGCTGAACGAAGCCACAACACAGGCTAAACGAAGGCTTTGACTGTAGAAGGAAGCCACAATGAAGGCTGAAGGAAGGCACAATGAAGGTTGAACGAAGTCTTTGCCTGTCGAAGGATGGCTCAATGAAGAGTAAACGAAGATGCAATGAAGGCTAAAGCAAGGCATAATGAAGGCCGGACGAAGGCACTGTCTGTTAAAGGAATGCACAATGAAGGCTAAACGAAGGCTTTGCCTGTAGAAGGATGCCTATTCTCCCGGGGGTGGGTTAACCCACCGTAAGAGGGGTTTACGGTGGGTTACCCAACCCTAAGCATTCCTCATTTCCCGTGTACTCCGCGCGATAACAGGTGGTTAACCCCGTGAAAAATAACAACTAGACGCCCATACGGAGCTGGCAAAATCACCAACAACCCAAGCAGGGCTTTGGAAACTCACAAAACTCATGCCGCCGTCAACCCAAACCAGAAATCCAGAAAAATATGTTGGTCGTTTGCTTACCGTCCCGTCAGGTGCCTGTCTGTGGTCGGGATTCGTTGGGCCCTTCAAGAGTTCGCCGATAACTGTAGTGACCTCTTTGAATACCCTCTCGACGGACGCGGAGGTAGTAGGCTATGACCCAGGGAAGGCAGCGAGCAAGCTCTTCACTGTCAAATTCAAATACGATGGTGACGTGCACGACAAGGCTTTGAAGTTCGTGGAGGAATATCTGGTCGGTGACCCACCGGAGAACGAACGCGACGAAGAGGAGGCACCAACCGAGACAACCTTAGCTCTTGTTGTTCGCAGTGGCAATGGCTCTGACTCGGCCGACCCAGCAGCACCACTTGTTCGCCCTAGGCCTCGCAGGAATTACCGTTAATATGCGCTTACCCCGAGTAATGTGAGTATTTCTTCTAAAATTTACATGATATTTTGCTGTATACCCAAATATGGATTAGCGCGCGGGGGGTTGACTATCTTGACTTTGGGCATGCATGTGATAAATCGTGATGCCTCAACACATTATCAAACCTTAAAAAGTCTTAACATGCCATCAGAGATGAGGCATATAGCCTAGGTGAATCTACCAATACGTTCGGTTTTTGGTAACCCGCCGTAAGCAATTGCCTCAACCCACCAGTCGACCCTATCGACTTGGCATATCATTTTCACGAAATAAATCAGTCGGAGTGCATTATATTAGGGTATCTACGGTCGAAAGGACTCATAATAGTTATCCCGAAGCATAGGTTCGATGCCTCAACTCGATTTGTGCATGAGTTATAGGCCATTCAAAATTGCTCTTACGGTGGGTTAACCCACCTTAACCCCGGGAGAATAGGCAAGGAAGGCACAATGGAGGCTGAACGAAGCCAGAACAAAGGCTAAACGAAGGCTTTGGCTGCACAAGGAAAGCACAATGAAGGCTGAACGAAGGCTTTGCCTGTAGAAGAAAGGCACAATGAAGGCTGAACGAAGCCACAACACAGGCTAAACGAAGGCTTTGACTGTAGAAGGAAGCCACAATGAAGGCTGAAGGAAGGCACAATGAAGGTTGAACGAAGTCTTTGCTTGTCGAAGGACGGCTCAATGAAGAGTAAATGAAGGCGCAATGAAGGCTGAAGCAAGGAATGAAGGCAGGACGAAGGCACTGTCTGTTGCACAATGAAGGCTGAACGAAGGCCTGTAGAAGGAAGCACAATGGAGGCTGAACGAAGCCAGAACAAAGGCTAAACGAAGGCTTTGCCTGCACAAGGAAAGCACAATGAAGGCTGAAGGAAGGCACAATGAAGGCTGAACGAAGGCTTTGCCTATAGAAGGACGGCACAATGAAGGCTGAGCAAAGGCATGATGAAGGCTGAACGAAGTAGTACATATAGAAGGAAGGCTTAATGAGGCTGCAGAAGGAAGGCAGTATGAAGGCTCAAGGAAGCCCACCGTGCGTTCAGCCTCGGTAGTTTGCGCGGAAGGACGGCAATATCCAGGAAACCTTGTCACGCCTACCATCCGTTGCCCGATGAAAGAACATTGAAAACACGCATTATACGCCGTGTGGGACATGAACTCAAGGACCTTGCTGCGTGCTGGTGAATCCATGTCCATACCCACCAAAACACCTTTTCGCGCCTTGCCCGTCCGTTTATCTTTATGGCCACGAAGCACCATGCGCTCGATATCTTGGCATAGATGAAATAGATGGCCATCCATGCCTATCGAACGGGCTCACACACCTATCTTAATCAGTGGCAGAATATGAATATGTAGAATGTCATACAGCAAAAGCAAGTCCATACAAAAGCAACCGGCGGGCAAGGCAAATGAAGCCATAATAATAAAGGCAAAATGAAGGCATAATAAACGTACAAGGACGGCACATTGAGGGCACATTGAAGGCAGATAAGTGTCCTTAACGCACGAGACGGTGAACAAAAAGGTAATAGACAAGCAATAAACGGGCTGAGCACAAAAGGAGAAAGAGATTACATTTTGGTTCCACAGGACCAGCAATCCATTGGATTACCCGGCACATGAGAACCGTAGCTCCCAGAGCCACACTACAGTCCTTAGGTTGCGCCATGACCACGCCACATGAATAGGCGGCCTTCTTGTACATGGACTCCCAGTCCGCGGCGAGGTTGTATAGTCGGGTGTCGTCAGGGTCGTACAGGGACACCCCGTGATTTGCACGAAAAAAACGATCCATGGCCCGGAAAACCTTCGTGTTGAAGGTATCCGGGGCATCGAATTCGCTTTCCGGCTCCCGCCTGCGATCGCTATGGTCGTACTCTTCGGAGTACTCCGCATCGGTGTCCCACCCGTCGAATGCGTTTTCAAGGCCCACATACAGTCCCCACTGTGCCGGTTTAACCTGCGAGTGCACATAATTAATCCTTAGTCAAAACGAAGGCAGGACCAAGGCACAATGAAAGCACAAGGAAGGTATAACCAATAAATGTATAAACGAACAAACCCCAAGCTCAGCTAACTAAAGTCACCTTTCTGCCGAAATGTACGCATCTTTTTCCGTCACAAGCGCGACCCGTGTTTGCGGCCACGACCCCGCAAACGCACAAATCACACCCCCGACAACTTCGGAAGTGACTGATCCAGTCCCTCCTAGCCATTGGTCCAAACACCATACGGCATCCGTTCGGACAAGTGTGGTACTCGATTCGATTACGCATACGCTTGTTTAGGTCCACGCCAAACGTCCTAAACAAACGATACATAGATTTTGGAAACACGTTGCCTTCCGGCAATTCGTGACTGTGCGTGAAGCACAGTCGCGCGTCCATCGCCTCCCTTGAAATTTTGCCATGGTATTGCAGATACGCATTTGACAAGCAACTTTGGAGGAGATTGCTCTTGCTTCCAGGGTAGAGCGGCTGAAGCAAACGGTCAAGTGAGGTGTTGAATGTTGTACCCGCCAAAGCTTCAGCCGTCCAAACCGCGTGGTCTTCGTCCTCCGTGTCATCAGAGAGATAGCATACCGCGTCCGCACGGCCCGCTGCATCGGTCTCACTTGCATCAGTGTGCTCTTCTGCAAGCTCGTCCGATAAACATCCCGCTGAACCGGAACCTGCTGACGACATGTCGCTCATCATAGACTCTTCCTCTGCTACCGGAGGAGCCACGGACTGGAGAGAACCAGATTTATTACTGCCTGTGCTCATGGTATCAAAATAATGCACGTTGACCGTTTAGCTTTGCTCTGAAAGTGACCGTTCGTTTAGCTTTGCTCTGAAAGTGGTCTGCCTTCTCGCACAGCGGCCGCAAAGGTGGTTATCCTAACGGCACCGTACGGTAAACAATCTCGTGTGTAACGGGCATTATGCCGATCTCATCGAGCGCGGCCGCGTGGCATCATGATCATAGCACCGTCGATGACTAGCTGCAACGAAATCTTTGGCCCGCTCTCGACCAACCACGTTCGCGAGTGTGTGCACGATCGCAACCCTCACCCGTTTAATTACCGTTAGGTCCCTTGCACAGGACGTGTGACCGTTTGGGCACGATCTAGTCAAACCGATCGGCACCACGAAGAGATCCGAAACAAACAACTTTGTTACTGCCTTCATATTTCGGCTCCGTAACAAACAACACTACCAGGTAGGTTGCTAGTGCTTTCATTTTTACCCCGCAGATACAGCAAGCCTATATGAGGATTATCACTTTTGTCCGGTCCTCCGACCGGAAAGAATTTGAAGTCAGCATTCCAGAATGAGACTTATGTCACAATCAACAATGGGTTGCTGAAAAGGGGCAAAAGGGGCTGATTGAAAGCCTGTTAAAGGTGATCCCTGGGTCGTCGGAGGCATCTTTGATCCTGACGACGGCCAACGACAAGGATGAAGATACGGGTTGCATCATTGACCCCGCGACCATCGTCTTGGAAGCGGAAGCGTTGGCCACATTCTTCCTTTCGGTTGACCAGTCGACGAGACGCCAGTCCGGTCCATCGGAGAGCATCCAGTCGGCTGGGGAGAGGCCAACGGCCACTCCAGGAGTCTCGCGGGAGACTTATGCCTGCAAAACTGACCGTCGAAAAAACGTGGCATTCGACGACTTCCTGAGGGCCTGCAATCGCAAGTGCCCGAAGGGACTCTTCCAAGTGGGCAGCAACTCCGTGAAGACATGGCGGGAGCCGGCGTATTACCACACAAATCCCGCTGGCGAAGAATCATTTTTTTCGCAGACCGTCACCTCCTTCAAAAAGGAGACGAAGAACAGCGCACTCCTGGAGGTGACAGAAAAAGGTGAGTACCGTTCCCTCGTTCTGCCTTCCTTCTGCCTTCCTTTCGCAGGCGGTGCCTTCGTTTGACCTTCCTTTCGCCTTCCTTTCGCAGTCCTCAAGAAAATGTTCCGAGGGCACATCACCGCGGAGCGGAATCGACTTCTCGGCTCCTCCGCTCCGGACAAGGTGAACTTGGTCGAGGGCGCGATGGTTGTGTCCGCGCCCGCCCCCGATCGGCTCAAGAAGATTGAGCCGAAGGCCAAGGTAGCCCTCGAGATGTCGACATCGGGCACGGACGGCGACGAGGACCCGCCGGGTGATCAAGAAGAGGTTGCGGGCGGCCTGCTTGCCTTAGATCCACGCACCCCCACCAAAGAGGCAAAAACAGCAAGAAACGGGGCCTCCAAGTGGCAAGCTCCCACCGGCATCGGAGGTGCCAGCACCTCCGAAAGCAGCAGGTGTGCAATGTACTTTCCTCTCAGGCAGTGCCTTTGTTACTTTGTATTACTTTGTTACTTTGTTACTCACTTACACTTGGGCATGTATGTGTGTTTATCACCAGGGACTAAAGGTCGCCCAGGGGCATCGGAGGCGTCAGCACCTGCAAAGGGAGCAGGTGTGCGCTCTAGCTTGCATCCTGCATTCCTTCCGTGTTTTGGCTTCCTTCGGCCTTACATCCTTAGCTGGCATTGCCTTCGGTTGGCCTTCAAGAGGTCTTCGTTCAGCCTTGATTGTGCCTTCCTTCTGCAGATAAAGGCCTTCGTTCAGCCTCCAATGTGCCTTGCTTTAGCCTTTATCGAGCCTTCCTGCAGCTGCAGGCATTGCATTCGTTTAGCCTTCGATGGGCCTTCCTTCAGCCTTTATTGTGCTCTCTTCTGCAGGCAAAGCCTTTGTTTAGCCTTCATTGTGCCTTCGTTGAGTCTTCATTATTCCTTCCTCCAGCCTTCATTGTGCTTCCTTCGGCAGGCAAAGGCTTTGTTGAGCCTTCATTGTGCCTTCGTTAGGCCTTCATTGCGCCTTCCTTCTGCAGGCAAATGACTACTACCCAAATTCATGGTCCTACCACACGGACCAATGGGCAATTGCGGTTTCGATCACTAAATCGACTATTTGAGGCACAGGCAACATTTGCACATGATATTTATGAGTTAAATGAATTTTATTTCTTATAGCGGCGGCCCCCATGAGACTTTAGGTGGGTGGTTGAACGACACGCTTTAGGGGTGTAATTTCACCAAAAGCTTGAAGAAAATGGTGGTCCTACCACAAGGACCACCGTTATTTTGAGTATTAGGAGTCACATGGGGGGCTCACGGTGATGCTCATGGTTATACATCTTGAATTTATGACCAAATAAGATAACTGAATCGGTTACTTCGCACCCTCATCATCATTTCCGCTCTATTTCAGCATGGCGCATGTTCAACACAATGCAAATTCCGAATTTAGTGAATTTCGGACTTTAGAAATTGGCATTCATCCATTCTAAAATGTACACGCCAGTCGAAAAATAAGATATTTGGATGATGTTAGACTTTCAGAAATTCCCAATACATATATACTTGAAGATTTAATGTGCCGCACACACCAACCTTGCGATATATGCCCTCCAGCAAGCAACTATGATGGCTGGCTGGTCAGCTCGCGTGACCACTGTTTTAGGGGGGAAACCAACGAGCCAATATACTAGAGGGGTAGCCAACGAGCCAACGAGCCAATATATGCATTCCAACCGGGCCTGCCGCCCAAATATGATTGGGACATATGTATAGGTTCAATTTGATGGTATCCGCGCAGGTGTAGTGTTGATATATGATTGGTAAAAAAATATTGAAGATGGGTCACTAATTTGCCACATTTTGAATGTTCCAAAAAATCCGTTTTGAAACATTTGCGTGTAGAGGTTTGAAATGCGTTCGTCATGGATATATGGGATGGATATAGGCCAAACCAGCGTTCAAATAAATTAATATAGGACCTATATATACCACCTTTCATTGGTTAGACACCACAAATCACGGGAGATGGCCAATTAAATTATCGCAACAATGGTCCTCGTGGTAGGACCAAATCGTCGATTTGGTCCTACCACAAGGACTGCGGGGCAGTAGCCACAAAGCCTTTGTTTAGGCTTCATTTTGCCTTCATTTTGCCTTCCTTCTGCATGCAAAGCCTTCGTTTAGCCTTCAGTGCCCCTTCCTTCTGCATACAAAGCATTCGTTTAGCCTTCGATGGGCCTTCCTTCAGCCCTTATTGCGCCTTCCTTCTGCATGCAGTGCTTTGTTACTTTGTATTACTTTGTTACTTTGTTTCTTTGATACTCACTTACACTTGGGCATGTATGTGTGTTTATCACCAGGGACTAAGGGTCGCCCAGGGGCATCGGAGGCGTCAGCACCTGCAAAGGGAGCAGGTGTGCGCTCTAGCTTGCATCCTGCATTCCTTCCGTGTTTTGCCTTCCTTCGGCCTTACATCCTTAGCTGGCATTGCCTTCGGTTGGCCTTCAAGAGGTCTTCGTTCAGCCTTTATTGTGCCTTCCTTCTGCAGCTAAAGGCCTTCGTTCAGCCTCCATTGTGCCTTGCTTTAGCCTTTATCGAGCCTTCCTGCTGCAGGCATTGCATTCGTTTAGCCTTCGTTGTGCCTTCCTCCAGCCTTCATTGTGCTCTCTTCTGCAGGCAAAGCCTTTGTTTAGCCTTCATTGTGCCTTCGTTCAGTCTTCATTATTCCTTCCTCCAGCCTTCATTGTGCTTCCTTCGGCAGGCAAAGCCTTTGTTTAGCCTTCATTGTGCCTTCGTTAGGCCTTCATTGCGCCTTCCTTCTGCAGGCAAAGCCTTTGTTTAGGCTTCATTTTGCCTTCATTTTGCCTTCCTTCTGCATGCAAAGCCTTCGTTTAGCCTTCAGTGCCCCTTCCTCCTGCATACAAAGCATTCGTTTAGCCTTCAGTGGGCCTTCCTTCAGCCTTTATTGCGCCTTCCTTCTGCATGCAGTGCTTTGTTACTTTGTATTACTTTGTTACTTTGTTACTTTGATACTCACTTACACTTGGGCATGTATGTGTGTTTATCACCAGGGACTAAAGGTCGCCCAGGGGCATCGGAGGCGTCAGCACCTGCAAAGGGAGCAGGTGTGCGCTCTAGCATGCATCCTGCATTCCTTCCGTGTTTTGCCTTCCTTCGGCCT
>LGRX02033672.1:0-59809 GCA_001247695.2 Cymbomonas tetramitiformis | reverse complement strand
TATGTACGGGAGTACCACTCAGCTGTGCAATATCATATGGCACTTGAACAATACCATATTCACACGAAACAAGAACCTTTTCACCAACTGCCCACATTATCCTTTCCTCTACCCAATCCCTAATGAACAGCACTTCTGGCTTTGTCCTGCAAAGCCAGTGCTTCTTCATCCACTCCAAAAGAATATAAAACAAGAGATGGTGGCCTTGGTCTCCTGTGTAATGTACTTTGTCATTTGCAACAGGAGATGGTGGACATGTGAGGGTAGGAAGTGAGGGTGAATTCCACCGGCCATGCCATGATTGCTGCGCCTGTATTAATCAGAGCGACAGTATTCATCAGGACGTAATCAGACAATTTACTATTGTCCAAGTGGAGACAGCGGTACAATTTACTAATAAAATGTCTAGAGTGATGTACGTATGCTATCGCAAGGCGTGTGTAAAAATTGCTACTGAATGCCGCTAATGAAATCCTCAACATTTAACACCACTGCACAACGAGTAAGGAGATCCCAATGCCCCTCTACAGTCTGCTCAAGTTTGCCCGGCGCGACATTATTCAGTGTGGGGTATGCCACGCACGCGTCTTCCACAATTATTATGCAGTATCCCAGTTGCTGCGCCGCAAGAGCGGTGTGCAGCACGCACTGGGAAACGTACGCGCCCATGATGACTATGACTGTTGGTGCCGGTTGCTGGGATGTCACTGCTTCCAGCAGATTCCTATACGGGCTCGAAGCGAGCTCGGAAATGTTATCTACATGAAAGGCATTCATATTGCTACTCAGGAAAGCGTGGTACCTTTCCACGGTGCCTGAAATTGGCCCAAGGGTTTCGAGAAATTTATCAATCCCTGGAGGTGCTCCCTTGGGATCATCGGACCGAGTGAGGAACCCCTCACCGCCATCGAAAAAGGAGTCGGCTCCGGACGACTGGGTTTGCCATGGCCGATACCACTTGGTCCAATTGATACTGATTGATTTGGCGCGACAGTCAGCTAACACCCGCTGGGCCTGCATTCGGTGGGTGGCAGTGAAATCCGCGGCATGCGACTCCTGAGCATCCAGAAAAAGCACTGACAGGGAACTGGGCTGGAGTCTACCACCACCTGCCTTCAGCGCGGTTTCTATTCCTAACATCGTATACCCGGCGTGCACGCGCGGAGGCGGTGCACGCATGTCGAGTCTGGGAGCGGTGCCTGCTGAGAGGTCGCTGCTGGCTGCGGCATACACCGTTCCACGATGCATGCATACCATCACCGAGAGCACTGGATAGAGCCAGACCCGCACAGGGGGCGTCAAGATCCATGCGTAGAAGTGGTGGGGAGAGCTTTTGACATTCATCCGTCCGTCCGTCCGAATGACCTGAACCTGTAACACGGATGTGAGGTCTTCGGAAGGAAAAGCATGTACAGCCATCCTCCATGCATTCTGTTCGCGGGGGTGGGCTTGGTTGAAGGCCATTGCCGATTCTGGGGAAGGACGGGTCGCTGGATGGTATTTCCGCCACAATGTTTCCAACTGGCACACATTGCACACGGTAAATAGGTCTAGGACACGCACGCCGTCCGGAATGCCTTCACAAACAAACGCGAGATGGTACCGGAGCCAGGGCGTCTGCCTTCGTGACACAGGTTTATCACTGAATGCGGTAAGGCTGGATGCGGTGACCCCCCACCCAGGTTCGCCCAGAAAGAACGAGCTCCGCCCAACGGCAACCTGACCACCGGTGCCCATTGAGCATCGGTCAATAACGGCATGATGTAACGCAGTCATCAGCGACGGTGATATGCAAGAATCCGTTCAAGTCAGCACAGTGCAAATATACGGAATATACATGACGCATTACTGGCAAAATGTGTTGAAAATGTGCATGCCTAACTAGGATTTGCGTACAAACGTGACAAGCACTAAGCGTTGGAACCTGGCACTAAGCGGTGGTAGGAATTGCTCCCTTCTACCCCATCATTACTTGATTGTATCCGAGACGCAAAGAAAGTTGAGTGTAACTTGGAGGCAGTTGGCCTGTTCGCTGGGTCGACTTCGAGACACGCATTCACGAGCAATGTTAGCGTTTTTGAAGTACGACTATGTGGCTCCCATTGTCCCATGTTACGCTCCTTAGCCAACGGCAGAAGCTGTTCCCATGGAAGGTTTTTCCCTAAGAGTATTTGCATGGCGAGCCCGCCAATTGCCCAGATGTCGCTGTAGGTGGTTTTGTTCGCTAGCGAGGACTCCGGAGCCCGGTGAGAGGGCTTCCATGCTTTGTAGAAAGTAGAAATTTGTGGCGCTGGTGGTGGGACTGGTGGGACAACACTCGGATCCGTTCGCTCAAGGCAGCTCAAACCGAAGTCGATGATTTTGAGACTTTGTCCGCCAACAGCCGACAGATTGTCTTGTACAAGCACGTTGTTTCCTTTCAGGTCCCCATGCACCAATCCAGCGGCATGGAGTTCCGAAACGCCACGAAACAAGTCGATGACCAGCTGGCGCCGCACTCCGATTGTTATTTCTGATGGAGAGCGGGCTTTCAGGAAGTCGATGAGGGTCTCCCCGCCATATTTCATGACGAGGAACGCGGACTGGTCTGGAGCGCCAATGTGGGCCCCGTATCCTAAGCAGGGGACAACCGTTGTGGGAGACGCGATACGGGCCAAAGAGTGCATGTACAGCTCCACGGCACAGAACCGCAGGCGACGGTGCAGTGCAGGGTCGGTGTAGTCCTTGAGAACAGCCCGCTCGGTGTTATCAATAGTGCAGTGTAAAAGGACGTTGCCGTAAGAGCCTTTACCATGAGCTTTGGTGCCCTGAGAAACGCCGTATGTTACGACTTGTGGGCGCGAGACCCTGGGCACCCCAAACTGTGCACCTATCTGGACGAGATTGTCGAGGCAGGCCTCCGGTTTTCCAAGCCGGAACCTCTTTTGAATTGATTCAACAGATAATGCCTGGTGAAAACAAGGAAGTTGCAGTGGTTGACTGTGGCGGGGTGCGTCATGAACTTCTTTTTTTACCGCCCAGGACCGCAGCGCCTTTGCCTTGCGACGCCGAGCGGATCGGGTTTTTTCCTTTGTAGCGGATGGTGCAGAGAGTGAGGGCTACGGCACATACACCACACCGGAAATCGTGAGAAACGGTGAGCAACCCCGTAAACTCAACTTAACGGCAACACGACACCAATGGAACTTTTATTGGAATCGAAGTTGATAAACACTGTTATACATGTTGCAGGTGGTTCTGTAAGCAATTTAAAGAAATCGTGGGGCAACTAGGCTACTTGGCAACTCTACGCTTCCTCGTAGTAGTGCACTCCACTGCGATGCTCGAAGTACCCTCTGCAAAAAGGGCACTGTCGCTCGTTGGGAGGCCTATACGCCATCACACCCTCGTAGCAGGCCTGGCAGATACCTAAACGGCAGCCATTAAGGCTCCGCCTCACAGGCGGAGGCTCGGAAATACCATTTTCGCCTTTGCCTTGCGACGCCGAGCGGATCGGGTTTTTTCCTTTGTAGCGGATGGTGCAGAGAGTGAGGGCTACGGCACATACACCACACCGGAAAGCGTGAGAAACGGTGAGCAACCCCGTAAACTCAACTTAACGGCAACACGACACCAATGGAACTTTTATTGGAATCGAAGTTGATAAACACTGTTATACATGTTGCAGGTGGTTCTGTAAGCAATTTAAAGAAATCGTGGGGCAACTAGGCTACTTGGCAACTCTACGCTTCCTCGTAGTAGTGCACTCCACTGCGATGCTCGAAGTACCCTCTGCAAAAAGGGCACTGTCGCTCGTTGGGAGGCCTATACGTCATCACACCCTCGTAGCAGGCCTGGCAGATACCTAAACGGCAGCCATTAAGGCTCCGCCTCACAGGCGGAGGCTCGGAAATACCATCCGGCCAGCCGTTTAGCTCGCAGACCGAGCACCTCCACGGCACTCTGCGGCAGCCGGCCCTATTGGCGCTCATGATAAAATCCTGGTACAATTCTAAGTTCAGAATTGTACCTTTCGATCTAGGACCGGAAACTGGCTCGTATGTGGTGGTGGCATTGTGCCACACCACCTCCGCGTACAGAACCGGGTCGCCAGGTTCGCGAAGCAGGCGCAAAATGGCGATCACCTCCTCCTCCGGGCCGCGGTACAGAGCAGCCTGACACAGCCCGGACTGATTGCATGATGAGTGCTGAACAGGAACAGGAGTTGGAGGAGAATACAGGAGGCAACATACTCTCCGTTCAGGCTTCGGTCCGGAGATAACATACTGTCCGTTCAGGCTTGCAAGACACTTTTAAGAAGGACACCGGAAACATCCACGTCTTCATTTTCAAAGAACAGCTAACAAGCTGTAAGTGAATACAAAACAGGCAAGGGGAGACTCGGTACTATTTACATAATGTACACACACGTTGAAGAAAGGTTCACTTAAACCACTTCTGCCTACAGCATGGGCACGTGACCCAGCCGGAGGCATGGGTTCGTACAAACAAACCAAAACACGAAAAATGCATGTATTTCTCTTTACACTCGCATCCTAGGCCACCGCAGTCCAGTTGATCCTCCGGATGCACTTCCTCTAAACACAATATGCAGTAGTCCTCCTCGGGTCTGGGAAAAAAGACTCGCAGAACCTCCTCCCACGTGTACACCTCCTCAACTTCATCTCCCTGTGCAAGCCCGTGAGCTAGGTTCAATTTGTCATGACGTCACGCTGTACCTCCTAAACGAGCGTGCTGTAACGTGCATCATGGATGGGTGTGTGTGATCCCATGCGCACCCTCGATGGGTACACAGGCTGGGTGTGATCCCATGCGTGCAGAGCTGGCGCGGGTAAACTAGAGGGTGCGCCTGCGCATGACGTGCGTGAGCCGGCCGCCCACCAACCCGACCTTGTCTGACCCGACCATACACCATTGCACGACGAGCCAAGAGACATGCCAGTGGTAAACACGCGCACGCTTGGCTCAAGTCGACAACCCTGTTGAGGGGATACCATGGCACCATCGGCCTTACACCGACCTTGTCTACAACTCTACACCCCCCTCCAACTGACGACGGCCACACGACAAACGACTCTCCCTCCCATGACCTCACATCATCCGCCCTCCCACGAGCTGCGTACACAGGCTGGGTGTGATCCCATGCGTGCAGAGCTGGCGCGGGTAAACTAGAGGGTGCGCATGCGCATGACGTGCGTGAGCCGGACGCCCACCAACCCGACCTTGCCTCATCATCCGCCCCTCCCACGAGCTGCGTACACAGGCTGGGTGTGATCCCATAAGTGCAGAGCTGGCGCGGGTAAACTAGAGGGTGCGCCTGCGCATGACGTGCGTGAGCCGAACGCCCACCAACCCGACCTTGTCTACAGCTCTACACCCCCCTCCAACTGACGACGGCCACACGACAAACGACTCTCCCTCCCATGACCTCACATCATCCGCCCCTCCCACGAGCTGCGTACACAGGCTGGGTGTGATCCCATAAGTGCAGAGCTGGCGCGGGTAAACTAGAGGGTGCGCCTGCGCATGACGTGCGTGGGCCGAACGCCCACCAACCCGACCTTGTCTACAACTCTACACCCCCTCCAACTGAACGGCCACACGACAAACGACTCTCCCTCCCATGACCTCACATCATCCGCCCCTCCCACGAGCTGCGTACACAGGCTGGGTGTGATCCCATGCGTGCAGAGCTAGCGCGGGTACACTAGAGGGTGCGCCTGCGCATGACGTGCGTGAGCCGAACGCCCACCAACCCGACCTTGTCTACAACTCTACACCCCTCTACAACCGAATGGCCACACGACAAACGACTCTTCCTCCCATGACCTCACATCATCCGCCCCTCCCACGGGCTGCGTACACAGGCTGGGTGTGATCCCATGCGTGCAGAGCTGGCGCGGGTAAACTAGAGGGTGCGCATGCGCATGACGTGCGTGAGCCGAACGCCCACCACCCCGACCTTGCCTACAACTCTACACCCCCCTCCAACTGGACGGCCACACGACAAACGACTCTCCCTCCCATGACCTCACATCATCCGCCCCTCCCACGAGCTACGTACACAGGCTGGGTGTGATCCCATGCGTGCAGAGCTGGCGCGGGTACACTAGAGGGTGCGCCGCGCATGACGTGCGTGAGCCGAACGCCCACCAACCCGACCTTGTCTACAACTCCACCCCCCCCTACAACTGAACGGCGCAACGGCCACACGACAAACGACTCTCCCTCCCATGACCTCACATCATCCGCCCCTCCCACGAGCTGCGTACACAGGCTGGGTGTGATCCCATAAGTGCAGAGCTGGCGCAGGTAAACTAGAGGGTGCGCCTGCGCATGACGTGCGTGAGCCGAACGCCCACCAACCCGACCTTGTCTACAACTCTACACCCCCGTCCAACTGAACGGCCACACGACAAACGACTCTCCCTCCCATGACCTCACATCATCCGCCTCTCCCACGAGCTGCGTACACAGGCTGGGTGTGATCCCATGCGTGCAGAGCTGGCGCGGGTAAACTAGAGGGTGCGCCTGCGCATGACGTGCGTGAGCCGAACGCCCACCAACCCGACCTTGTCTACAACTCTACACCCCCCTACAACTGAATGGCCACACGACAAACGACTCTTCCTCCCATGACCTCACATCATCCGCCCCTCCCACGGGCTGCGTACACAGGCTGGGTGTGATCCCATGCGTGCAGAGCTGGCGCGGGTAAACTAGAGGGTGCGCCTGCGCATGACGTGCGTGAGCCGAACGCCCACCAACCCGACCTTTGTCTACAACTCTACACCCCCTCCAACTGAACGGCCACACGACAAACGACTCTCCCTCCCATGACCTCACATCATCCGCCCCTCCCACGAGCTGCGTACACAGGCTGGGTGTGATCCCATGCGTGCAGAGCCGGCGCGGGTAAACTAGAGGGTGCGCCTGCGCATGACGTGCGTGAGCCAAATGCCCACCAACCCGATCTTGTCTGACCCGACCATACACCATTGCACGACGAGCCAAGAGACATGCCAGTGGTAAACACGCGCACGCTTGGCTCAAGTCGACAACCCTGTTGAGGGGACACCATGGCACGATCGGCCTTACACCAAAGACGGACTGGAGACCTGGCGTGCACAGCACGACGAGCCAAGAGACATGCCCGTGGTAAACACGCGCACGCTTGGCTCAAGTCCTGCGCGCCCGTGGAGGGGACACCATGGCACCATCGGCCTCACACCGAAGACGAACCGGAGACCTGGAGTCAGTCACCGTGGAGGACTTCGCATCATAGGTGCGCGATGTCAGTCAGTCACCGTGGAGGACTTCGAATCATAGGTGCGCAGAGTCAGCCACCGTGGAGGACTTCGAATCATAGGTGCGCGGAGTCAGTCACGGTGGTGGACTTCGAGTCTTAGGTGCGCGGAGTCAGTCACCGTGGAGGACTTCGAGTCATAGGTGCGCGGAGTCAGTCACGGTGGAGGACTTCGCATCATAGGTGCGCGGAGTCAGTCACCGTGGAGGACTTCGAGTCATAGGAGACCTGGCGCGCATAGCACGACGAGCCAAAAGACATGCCCGTGGTAAACACGCGCACGCTTTGCTCAAGCAAGTCGTCTCACATCTGAACACGCCTCCTAACTGTACTACTTCCACCAGGCGCCCCACACAAGCAGATCACCAATGGTGATTCCGGCACACCCTCTGAAGCTCTTATGCTTAAGAAACAGATTGGACGTGGTTAGCAGGCAGAGAAGCGCACCAGGTCAGCTTGGGAGACACCCTCCGCCTCCCCCGCCTCCTGCGCAGGGGTAGCCTCCTGCAGAGCACAGACCGTGTGCCACGTGAGGCATGCTGCGGACCGTGAGGTTGTGTGGGCTCCAAGATGTTCACGTTTCTACATGGAAAAATCAGGCAGCTGAGTTACGGGAGGAGTGACTCGGAAATGTCAACGGTCCAAGAACACTTACCGCAGGCCCCTGGGGTGCAGCAGCAGCTCCACCACCATGCCCACCGGGGCGCACTGCAGGAGGCTGTGTGAGGCACGCTCCAGACCGTGAGGAGGTGTGATGCGGCGGTATGAGGCGCAATTTAGACCGTGAGGCGGCGTGGGGCACTTTTTAGACAAGTATGTGCATAAGGTACAAAGATCCGGCGCGATTATGCACTAGACAAATATTCCCCCCCACAAAAAAGGAACATACCCGCTCCAAGATGTTCACGTTCCTACAAGGAAAAAGCAGGCAGCTGAGTTACGGGAGGAGTGACTCGGAAATGTCAACGGTCCAAGAACACTTACCGCAGGCCCCTGGGGTGCAGCAGCAGCTCCACCACCATGCCCACCGGGGCGCACTGCAGGAGGCTGTGTGAGGCACGCTCCAGACCGTGAGGTGGTGTGATGCGGCGGTATGAGGCGCAATTTAGACCGTGAGGCGGCGTGGGGCACTTTTTTGACAAGTAGGTGCATAAGGTACAAAGATCCGGCGCGAGCATGCTCTACACAAATATTCCCCCAAAAAAAACGAACATACCCGCTCCAAGATGTTCACGTTCATACATGGAAAAAGCAGGCAGCTGAGTTACGGGAGGAGTGACTCGGGAATGTCAACGGTCCAAGAACACTTACCGCAGGCCCCAATGGGGGCGTATACCGAGGTCTTCCTCCATACCCGCCGGCGCGCACTGCAGCAGGCTGTGTGAGGCATGCTCCAGACCGTGAGGTGGTGTGATGCGGTGGTATGAGGCGCAATTTAGACCGTGAGGCGGCGTGGGGCACTTTTTAGACAAGTATGTGCATAAGGTACAAAGATCCGGCGCGATTATGCACTAGACAAATATTCCCCCCACAAAAAAGGAACATACCCGCTCCAAGATGTTCACGTTCCTACAAGGAAAAAGCAGGCAGCTGAGTTACAGGAGGAGTGACTCGGAAATGTCAACGGTCCAAGAACACTTACCGCAGGCCCCTGGGGTGTAGCAGCAGCTCCACCACCCTGCCCGCCGGGGCGCACTGCAGGAGGCTGTGTGAGGCACGCTCCAGACCGTGAGGTGGTGTGATGCGGCGGTATGAGGCGCAATTTAGACCGTGAGGCGGCGTGGGGCACTTTTTAGACAAGTATGTGCATAAGGTACAAAGATCCGGCGCGATTATGCACTAGACAAATATTCCCCCAAAAAAACGAACATACCCGCTCCAAGATGTTCACGTTCCTAGAGCGAAAGAGCAGGCAGCTGAGTTACGGGAGGAGTGACACGGAAATGTCAACGGTCCAAGAACACTTACCGCAGGGCCCTGGGGTGCAGCAGCAGCACGATGCATGATGCTGCCGCCGACGCTCCTGGTGGGCATCACCGTCCGCGCAGAAGCACCCACCTGCGACACCGTCGAATATTAACAAACTGGCCAATACGCATTTTCCCTATAAACAATACACGCATGTCGAACACCTAGAGGTAACCCACCTGCCCTTCAGGGACTCGCATGGCCACCCCAAGCAACGCTGCGCCACGAGACGCGGACTGCACGCCTCCCACAGGTCCATCCTGCGAGCAATCGCCAACGTAAACACATGCATGCCTATGAACCTAATCAAGGAAAACACCACTGCTGACTAAATAGCAAGCTAACAGCCGGTAGGCCTACGAGTGGAATCTGTTCCAAACCTGCAAGGTCCTTTGCCTCTTCGAGGAAGGACCGCTATCTCCCGTTTTCTCCATTGCAGCTTGCTGTTTTTTTTTTTTTACTCTCTTGCGAGAGTCAACCGCTCGTTTTTCAAATTGTAAAGAACTTCAAGACAAACACGACTTGGTTTGGCGCAACAGGCGGGATATCTCGCCTTGCATATCATCATCGTGCGCAATCGATCGCAAGCGCCATCGACTCGTCGTGATGACGGCCATGGCCATGCATGCGATTTCGCTATCTTATTATCTTAGTTTATATTCATGCACTCATCACCTGCTTGCCATGGAATTTCTATCATTTATACCGCGACTGTATGCCTTCCCCCATGTTCTCGCAATTTATACACATCGATTAGCCTTTCTTTAAATTTATACAAGCGTTTAGGCTCTCGATCTCAGATTCTCGCCTGTCTCCGCGGCTTTTAGGGGCTTTTAGGGGCGTGTTTAGGACACCAAATCCCAATTACCCAGCTTTAGGAGGCATTTTGACACTTTAGGACCATTCTCGATTTTTTAGTAATACTTAGTGAATTTTAGTAAGAATCCTTGTTCAAGTGTATGGTACGAATGCCATCGCGCGTACGAATCGTATATACTGATGATGATTTTTCATTCGCGCGTCCGTATGTCGCATATCGTACCAACCCTGCGAAATGGTGACAGCATATATGTGCGATCCGTACGCAGTGCGCACACCTTGTCGCTGATTATTTGATGACGATTTTACTGCGAACGCTATCAGCTGCGAATGCGTTCGCAATGATGATTCCTCGCGCACTCCGTTTACTGACGATATTGTAGCGAATGCTATTATTCACTTGTAGATGATCGTATATGTGCGATCGCTGTCGCCGATATGTATGCGCGAACCTGTCACACACACTATATACAATATACAATATATCTACTGCTGCACACACTTATGTGTCCTCGTTCGTCGCGTGGACGGAGAATGACCACTGTCAAGGTTGTTATTCAACCTTTCAGATTATGCGGCTGCTATTGAACTGTAGCAACTCGCAACAAGTATTTGGTGGGTATGAGTGCAGTCTCTGGTGTCCAAAATCCTCTGCTTGAGCACAATGCTCCTCATATATCTCAATGTCCTCACACCTCATAGGCGTTACCACCATCGGGTTGTGAACCCGAGAACATTGGGTGAACTAACAGTATCGGCTGATCGAATTAGCCTGTTGATACCCGCATGGTGTTCAATTCATGCTTGAAGCGAAGACGTGTCCTTTAGAACAGTTTGTTCTTCAAGAACTTGCCTTGCTTCACCATCGAGATGCCGTACTCGGCCTCTCGATGACAGATGTCACTCATGGTGAGTGGATGACAGATATTATGACTGTACATGTCATAGTCGACCGTACTGACAATACTCGACGACTGTATGTCATTATAACATATGACATGACATGACATGACATGATATGACAGGTATGCCACGTATGACACGTATGTCATCGGTCATATCCCTGACAGCTGCATCCCAAGAACTGCAGGGCCGCATCCCAAGAACTGCAGGGCTGCATCCCAAGAACTGCAGGGTTACATCCCTAACATTTTTACCCTGCATCAAATTATTATGACAGGAGCGGGAATTGATCCTTCCTTGCTAAGGTGTAGTGAGCCTTGTACCAAATCATACCCTTGCACAGATACGCATACATGCGGGCACCATATCTGTGGATAAATAAAAACTGCTATGCTACTGTACCTTTGCCAGACCGTGGTTTGTCATTCGGATCTTACAGTAAACACTCAGTATTAAGGAATTCACCGTTAAGGAATCAGCCAGCGTTTGGGGTCACGATTTTAGTGATTTGGCTGGCTGGACCAAAAAAAATAAGGAAGAGGTCCGAAATAAGGAAGGCCGTCGCTGGCTGGCATGCTTTCGGCAATCTTAAAATAAGGAATTGACGCTGGCATAGCTTGACGCGGTGCACATGGCTTTAGGCTAATTATTGCACATGGCATTAGGCAATTGCAGGCAGATCTTCGTAGTGAGACTGTGATAGTATGCCGTCCTTCATGTCCGTGTGAAGCTCTCTAAGATGTTGCCTACTCGCTGGGTCCATTTTATCACTTCGAAAAATCAGCACACAGTTTTCTCGAAAATTTCAGTTTGTAAGGCTGAGGAAGATAACGAATGGCGCTGGCTGGCTCATGAATCGCATTCCTTCTAATGAACGAATTCATTAGCACCCAGCGGCGCGGGGGGTCACGATTTTAGTGATTTGGCTGGCTGGAGCCAGATCCCTGTTTTATTAAATATGAGTGTTTACTGTATGGCCAGTAATCCGCAGCTACCGGATACTGAGGTGGACGGAGTTGTGATCCTGATTTATGATTGACATACATAACTAAACGAATTTCACATTAGTACGTTGTCGAATCCAATCTATGAAATGTTCGTCAGTGCGCGCGTACCGGAACGAGAAAAAAAAAGGAGTCTGGCAGATCGGGTGAGGATTTAAAGTGGACTCATAGAGACCCTCCGATATCTCGTTAAGCAGGGCCCACTCCGTTTGCATTAAAAACAAGCCGAAATTTCGAATATTCGGAAGGGGCTCTCCATAGTATTCCTGTGAACTTCCGGGGAGTAAGCTCTCGGAGGGGAGGAAGGGGTGGATGCACTATATAAAGCCGTAAAAACGTCACTCTGAAATACGATACGATCGGCAAGCGCAATATCTATCCGTAACGTAAACCTCGGAAGATACCCTGAACGTCACTCCGAAATACGATACGCAATCATGGGGGGCTACATCCTAAGAACTGTAGGGCTATATGCCTAAGGTGAGGGTTTAAAGTGGACTCAGTTCCCCCCGATATCCTAAAACACCTTGAGGGACGCCTCATCGGTGTAAGAAGACTGGTACCAGCTCAACAACAAAGACATCAAAGACATATACAAAAGGTATGCACCCTATATTGTGAGGTCACAACACTTCTAAGAGGGGAGATCTGTCAGGGATATGACCGATGACATATGTGTCATACGTGTCATACCTATCATACATGTCATACCATGTCATGTCATATCATATCATGTCATGCCATGTCATGTCATATGTTATAATGACATACAGTCGTCGAGTATTGTCAGTACGGTCGACTATGACATGTACAGTCATAATATCTGTCATCCACTCACCATGAGTGACATCTGTCATCGAGAGGCCGGGTACGGCATCTCGATGATGAAGCAAGACAAGTTCTTGAAGAACAAACTGTTCTGAGAGGACGCGTCTTCGCTTCAAGCATGAACTGAACAACAACATGCGAGTATTAACAGGCTAATTCGACCAGCCGATACTGTTAGTTCACCCAATGTTCTCGGGTTCACAACCCGATGGAGGTAACGCTTATGAAGCGTGAGGGCATTGAGGTATATGAGGAGCATTGCGCTCAAGCAGACACTTCTGGACACCAGAGACTGCACTCATACCCACCAAATATCATTGCGTGTTGCTACAGTTCAATAGCAGCCGCATAGTCTTTAAGGTTGATATCCGACCTTGACATTATCAGCATGGGTGAACGCTGGGAATTTGCATGATGTTGATTTATTAGGTAGTTGTTTTGGCATTTGGAGGAGTTTGATGTATGTTTGCTTTCAATTGTGAGACGTGAGCCTTACAATAAAGTTTATACGACACCTCTTTATACACATGCGTATCATTTCTATGTCGTCAGGTAGCGCAACCATAAAATGTGACCTGTAAACACCCCTCTTTGAACTCGGTGGTAATATTTCTCGGGATCGCTAACGAGGATGAGTAAAATAAGACAATATACGATCCATATGTCAGAATCGATGTTAGGGTTTAGGCCACCTATGCCACACGTATTGTCCCTGGTCGGTCACGGGACACCAGAATGGCAACGGAGACTCGATCGGAGGTTCGGAGCCCGTAATAAATATAACTATTATAGTTCGAGTGGTCGATTCTGACACACCACCCGGAGCTGTGGTAGCGGGAGGGTGTAATGGCGCCTGAGTCATATCAATGGATAGAACATCAGTTCGACAAACAACCACTGTACATGCATTAGTTCCAAACATATATCAAGCTAGAGGGAAGCCTGTCAATACTTACAGTGCAATCTCGGTATTGCTGCTAGGCTAATCGAAACAAATTCCTAGGCACATTACAGTTTTCTGTTGCTTGGTACAAATCGCACAATGCGTGGTGGTAAGCTAGAGTGAATAATATAGGCACATTGCAGTTTTCTTGCGCCGCATTAAACCTAGTAGACGGTGCTGTCCTCCTGCGCATGCAATCGTGTAGATCTTATAATTATGTGCATGCCCCGCTCGGTGAACTCAAACACTGTTGGGGTCGTCGGTGTTTGCATATTTCTTATGTCGTCACCCCTGCCGCTGTACCTGCAGGTGCCGTACCGCAGGTCTATCACATCGGAGTCAGATAGCTGCATTCGTCCGTCCGGTGGCGGATGCACGACGTCGGGGGTTTTGGAAGGGGGAAGAGGGGGGACGATCGCGGCCATTAAATTGATCATTTCAATTCATCAGAGGCCTGTTGATATTACGATCGACTAGGTATGTTTAAAATTGGGAAGATCGCGCTGAGTGTGCGTATGTATCTATAATCGGCAAAGTAATCGGTTCCGCTCTGCGTGCACTGTTTGAAATTATTTTGATACATTTTCTGACGGCTCTTTTCGCGCCGGAGATCGATAGCAGAAGTATATATTTGGTTGCTTACTTTCGAGCCACCAAGACCCATCGATTTTGTGCAGGTCTCTATAACACGACATACATGTAAGTGCGTGTCGTATATTAGATTGCATCAATATTTCATCGTTTATACCCTGATTAACTTTCATCGTCGAGGGAGGTGTCTCGTCATATGGCACTGCAACGCATTTTGTGGTGCCCTCTCGCCGTGTTGACAATATGTGTCGGTTGCATGATGCTTTCATCGGCGGAAGAAAATGACCCGCGCATGAACATGACAGCAAATTCAACGCGCAACGGTACACGGGACTTTGCAGATGAGGATCAAGAGCTCGATGCATGCCCATTCACCTCCAAAATAACATTTGATGGCCCGATACCAGTTATGACGCATACGTGCACGACTTGTTGTTTTTGCGAGCGCGCGATCAATTGTGACTGTCCTGCTCACCAACTAACCCCCACAGATGGCGTATACAATTGTTCGTCAAATGATGTTAGCAATGGATCCACTACTACTTCATCTGATGACAGCACCATCATGAGCGACATACTAAGCAGTGATGTGCAGTCGCTTCCGCGATGTGAAATTGATGCGGAGGCCACAGCTGAGATGGAGGCTTTATCCGCTGCAAATGGCAAAGAACATGCTGCTATCTCGGACGTGTGCAGCACATGTTGCGAGGTAAAATCAACGCCATATGCATACAAGCTGCATGCGTACACATATCCGCCAATGTCGCCGCATGTCAGGGTGAATGTGGGAATATTTATGTCGCTTATAATATTTCTAGCGCAACCGAATTCGTGTGTGTGTATCTGGATTGATTCGCTCGTCAATTAATATATATATTCGTACAGCACTGCTAGAAGGCAGGGCATATGCGCGCGTATTGCTGATTGTATAGCACATCCGTACAATCAAGCCTCCAAATTAAAGGAGTGACTAAACTAGTAACGAAATGCATCATTCTCGTGCGGCTCGTTACGAATAGTTATGCCGACCGACTGACGACGCACTACTGATGTTGCACGATGTGACGCGATCAACCGAATGTATGCCCACATTTAGTACTCGCATGCCACCACTTTTTTAATTATCAACGAACATCATACACCTTCGCTCATATCTACAGTATGTGTGTTTCACACTGTGAATCGCTTCGTGTGTGGCCTTGTATGCCCCGTCGCGCCGGGACATGCGTCGTGATTATTACGGTATGATTTAACTATCGGATGCCTCTGTTGCTTGGTACAAATCGCACAATGCATGGTGGTAAGCCAAAGTGAATATTATAGCATAACATGGTGTAACAACAGATGCGATCCGGTGTACCAGCATCAATGCTGGCAACCATGTAATTCACTTGAAGGAACAACAAAATGAAAGTGGCAGATGAGTGCATGTATGATTGTTGGTATGATTAATGATACATATCAATCATCACGCAACGCATATTCTGCATCCGGTCGTCACAATAAGAATGATGCGCCCGCACGTAGCCTTTCATTGTGCTATACTCAGAGCAGTGAATCATATACGTACTGGGTATGTATATACACTGATAGCTGTATGCATGCAGTTCTTGCTCGTGGCTCGTTGGTAGTATAAACTAAAGTGGGGGTGTGTGTGTGCAGTGCTATCCTCCGGAATGCATGTGTCCTCCCAGTGAACATTGCTTGGACACGGCTGGAAACACAATTGGTGGCACCCTCCCGATTTCTGCCGCACCCGCAGCTTGGGATCACGCAGCCTGTCAGTCAAGCCCTGCTTTACCATTACAGTATTATATATGATCATATGTACACAATTTACTATGTTATTATGTATACATTGGTACCGTAGCATTGTGATACACACACAGTCACACAGCACCACGTGTTGGAAAAGGCATGTGTTTACCAAGTTTGGCAAATCTGTACCCAAGTGAAGGGTTTGTGCATACAGCCAGGGTTGATGTTTAATTCATACATACAGTCCCACGTGCATCCTTAAACAGGGAGTGTCACTCCCTGCAGCAGGGAGTGCAACTGACGGGTGATGCTGTGCACCAGTGGTTAACAGCATCACCAGTCATTATTGCTGCAGAGCACAACTCTGGCTCGCCACAAAGCACTTATTGCATGCGCCAAGCAACAGAGGCATCCAAGCACAGTTTTACTGATCATCCACCCACACCCACACCCGCACCCGTACCACCCTGCATTACACACACCCTCACCCACATCCATTTTTCTTGGGCATCGATGAAATAGTGAACAGCAACTAAGACTTGCACATTCATACATAATTTATTGTTTGCGGCATGAATGAAGTTAAATGGTACACCTTGGCATCAGGACTTGTACTCTGATTTTGTTGTTTATAATGTTTATATGGATTTGAACAAGTCGATGTATTGTGTGTGTGGACATGATCGCATTTGTACTGAGCCAGAGACCCAGAGATACTCGAAATGAACTGTGTAGAGGTGCAGTAGAACTATACTCACAACAACAAAAAACATCCATTTTAAGTAGCAGCTTTGGCTTGCCACAGAGCACCATTGTGACCCATACACAGGTATAGACACACTCAGATCATGACAATGAGTACACTTAACCCAGCTAGCACAACAGGGCGTACGGGACTCGATGAGATGACACATACAATCTGGTTGTAGGTACCTGCCTATAGCGATGATATGACACTGAACTGTGTATGCATGTTCAAATATAACATACCATTTAGCAAAAGAAAGTAGAACCATATCAGGTTGTTGGCATTTCAATCAGTTTATTTGGATTTCAGATCCGAAAGTATGGCACAATCGAAATTTTATTACTACGGACCGTGGACCTCTTGGGGACCTATACATTTTTTTAAATATGGACCTATGCTCATTATCTGGTGACAGTGACACTGGTTTGTTTCCAGTTTGCTTATGCTGCTGCCGTCTGTGTATGCAAGGTCCATGGGTTTGTGTTTACGGTCTGGTTTTGGGTATTGCGTGTTATCATGTTCATCCACCCGTCCCGTTGTTGTGGTGGCTCTGCGGGCGGGTATGATATTATCTTTATGTTGTGCCCCCCACTTGCCCGGTTTCTACTCCCCCGACCGCGTGTCCCCCGTCCAAAATTACTGGGCCCTTCTGTCTGTCCATTGCATTTTGTGAAATTTCCTCCATAGTTCATTTCGTATTAGTAGCTTCAAACACCATATTGACCGGGCCGCTGTCTTGCTTTGTATATTGAATTATCATGATTTTATCCCCCCCGCGGTGGATGTTACCGTCCTGAAGATTTCCAGGGCCCATTTTTGTGGGTGTCCCAGTTTTGCGCGTCGTGTTCCTGTATGCGGCGGGGTGTATACAAAAAACACCATATCCAATGTGGGCCGTGGGTGGCGGTATATTCCTGATGGTGACTGTTATTTCTTTTGAGTGGCAGTATATTCCTGATGGTGACTGTGTTTTTTTGTTGTCATAGTTTACCTTTGTCACTTTGAGTTCTGGATTCCGAGCCGCTGAGTATCTTTGATTTGAGTTAATTACTAGGACTATATGTGGTAACCGGGCCCACACAGTGTTTCATTATTTCTCACTGACAAGTTCCAGGCAGGGAACGAAACTAGTCTGAGCTATGCCAAAACAATTAATTTGTATGTTTATATAGCATACAGTATGTATGCTTGATCGCTTGGGGACTTTGTGAATAGTCGAAGGTGTCTTCACACAGGTGTGCCCACTTATCACATTTGTGGAAATGAACGGGTTATCATCCTACCATGTTTGTGTTTAGTTGAAGTTATATATATATTATCCCCCTGCGGTGGTTGATACCGTCCTGGTTTTTCAGGGCCCTATTTTGGGTGCCCCTGTTTCACGTTGCGTGCCCGTAAGTGGTGTGGCAGGGTGTATACAAAATATAGCATACAGTTTTAACTTGTGGTTCTCTTGTATATACTGAGACTTGGCATATCATAACTTGAACATAGCATGATGTTGGGCATTTGGTCCTGCCGTACAGCATATGTCAAGGTGTTTGTAACGCTAGGGGCATATTACACAACAGTTCATGAAAATGTTATATATATATACAAAATATATAGGTTATCCAAAGCAGTCTGCACACAATGTACGTACTACACATAATTATGTATATTATATTCTGGATACACCTTGTTGCGCAGCGATCGGATCGCAAAACAAACACAAGGGCACCATCCTACAAAAATAGCCCCTGGGACACTTCAGGACGGTAACATCCACCGTTGGGGGAGAAACTAATATGCGTCCAACTATATCTAGTGCTGCAAAGAGCTCCGATAATCTCAATAGGTATATCATACTTTTAGAGTGATATAATAGTATAGTATTGTAGTATTCACTCTCACTGGCTTACCACCACGCATTGTGTTATGTTTAAGTTATGTTATGTAAAGTATCGGTATATACAAGAGAAACACAAGTTAAAAATGGTATGCTATATAAACATAAGAATTAATTGCGTTGGCATAGCTCAGGCTAGTTTCGTTCCCTGCCTGGAACTCGTCGGTGAGAATAGTGAATCACCGTGTTGGCCCAGTTAGCACATATAGTCCTACTAATTAAGTCAAAGATGCTCAACGGCTCGGAATCCAGAACTCAGAGCGACATAATGAAACTATGACAAAAAAAATCACAGTCGCCATCAGGAATATACTGCCACTCATACTTGGTACTCACTGTACCAAGCAACAGAGGCATCTGATAGTTAAATCAGACCGTGACGATCACGACGTGTGTCTCGGCGCGCCGGAGCATACACTGCTACACACGAAGCGATTCACACATACTGTGTGCGAAACACACATACTGTAGGTACGTGAGTGAAGGTCGCCACATACTCAGATTATAGTAGCATGCACCACGTGACTATTTGTACACGTGTAATATATGCTGTGTTATGAACACGTGCATGTAGGCAGTTGTTTCGATAACGCGTACCCTTAGAGAATAATGTTTCGAAGCCGAACTTGTACAACACACAGGTATGCGCGCACGTCGCTTCATATTCAGATTACAGTAGCATGCACCATGAAATGTTTCGCGCACGCCTAACAAATGGCGTGTTATGCATACATGCATGAGGGCAGTCATTTTGACAACGCTTACCCGCAGAATATGGCATTCTAGGTATAATTACAGCACTGTTATTGGAATATCCCACAAGATAGTGGACTCTGAAAAATTAAGTGTCTCTTGCTCCATTTGTTGTTCCCACAATATTTTCCATCATCGAATTGACACCCGTGCTCGCTGTCATTTCCCCGATTAATGCATGGATGCAAATCAGGTGGGCCCATTGTATTGAATCAACACGGGTCCATTTACAGGGTTTAGTTTGTATCTGCGGGAGGCACAAAAGTCTCAGATTGGTTCCATACTAACAATCATCTTAGATCTTGCATTTGCGTGCGCTGTAAACAGATGGGACTTTAAACATTGACTTCTTTGTGAGAAGTCTCGTACGCAACGAGGGCAATCACATTGACGGTGCTCCGAGGAACTATACTTTACAACAGTGCAAAGAATGGTGTGTGTACATCGAGCAATGCAACTCGTTCGCATACTCAGAACTGAATGGTGGATGCTGGCTGAAGGACAAGTGTTCGACCATGGAAGACACTCCCGTAGGAACTGATGAAGCAGGAGATTGGAAAACGTATGTTAAGTCACAATGCATTCTTGCAACGACTTCTGCGATGACTGATCCCGATGGTAAGAATGTGTGCACATGCCCAATGTACGACGTTACTATATACAGTCGCTCCAATTTGAACCATAAGTTGCCGCCGAGTTCAGTGTGTTATAATCGTGTATGGCGGTGCTGTTAGTGATGTTTGCGGGGCTGCCAAAAGCGTTTGAGTTTTCTTTTTATGATACGCTCGATGTCCTACCACCATTAATCCATTATAAGATTCACTCTGGCTTACCACCACACATTAATCCATGGTCATTGCTCTTTTTTGAGATAGCATGCCGAGACGATCAGAATCCGCAGGGATCGGTATGATTGCATGTATTCCACACACATATCTGATTTGAGGCGGGATGTATCATTTATTCCGGTTCACCGAGCATGATCAACTTGCATGGTGCACGCTGAGCTGAATGACTTTGAGCATATACAGTAGATCGCGGGCTATAAGAAAAAGGTAAATTTCCCATAGCGCTAGTTTGTTAATTTTTTCTGACCCCTTTTCCCCCTCTAGCGTGCTCGATTTCTTATCCGAGGGTGCCCGATTTGCATCGCTTAGCGTCGATTTTTTCTTAATCGCGACACCTGGAATCATCGACGGAAACTTAGCGATGGCGATTTCTTAGTTGCCCATTTCCCCACAGTCGATGCGGGGAGAAAGTTAGCGTATTTTTTCTTATTGACTCTCACAAACTCCGCACACCGACAGCTCAACAGCACAGAACGCCTCACAGCCGAGTTCACTCTTACCCTTCGTACTGCACTCGGAGAGGGAATAATGCTTGATGGCTCTTGGGTGGCCTTCAGTAAGTAGATGTCTTTTGCTGATGCAGCTACACGATTCCGTATTTGTAGTGCGTTTGCTTGTGAAGCCGCAATCCAGTATTTGCAGTCTCGCTGTTTGTGAAGACCATAAATACATTCATTTTTATCGTTTGTGAAAAGTGCAGAAGGTATACGATATATATGGGTAAACTTCAATACACTGTCACATTGGATAGGTGTGCATATTACTTGCTCAGCTTTGGCAGTGCCGTCATATTGATGCATGATACGCGAATAAGCAAATCGGCCAGCAACACATACATTACTATATTGTAAGCATGCTTAACATATCAACACCAGAACCCCCCATAGCTGTATATTGCCTAGTAGTATGCACCCTCAATTGCATATATATGCGACATGGCATACATTATATTTCGAACGCGTAAGGTACTCCATCTTCGATAAGTTGTTATGATGCACTTACACCGATATCAGGCAAATGAACCCTATTAATTGGACTAAATATCATGGTCTACTGTACTGTTGTTGGTGAATCTAGCGTCAAAATTTTCTTAATCGGAGGGTATTCATGACCTTCCGCATGAAAATTTAGCGGAAGGTTTCTTAAGGGTTTTCTTATTTTTTGGGGAGAAAAATAGCGGCTGGTTTCTTGTAGATACAGTTTCTTATAGCCCGCGATCTACTGTAATGCACTTACTTGTAGCATATGATGTTATATGGCTACATTTGTATGTAATGTGATGGTATTTTTAGAGTGATATAAGATGGTTACTATTGGTTTCTTCATCTACCATGCACACATCATTTCACAAGCAATCGGGCACTCAAAGTGCTAAAGCTTTAAAAATATTTGGGTCCGTATACCTTGCCATACAAGTTTGTTATGTACACTCACTAGCCCACAGTTCTGCTCTGATTGCACAGTGCGTGGCGGTACGCCAGCGTGAATAACAAAAAATGAACTGACGTGTACTACCATCCGCACAAAGTTTTTGTCCATGCATGCATGACATCTATATTTATATTTACATGTAGTTTTAAGCGTGTAATGCCTACTCTATCATTTTATTTGCTTACCCAAGATGTCTACACGCGTAACTTTTGAAGACATGGCACAGCTTATTCTTCAGCAATATGGTGATGTATATTAGTATCGTACAATGTGTGGTGGTAAGCCAGAGTGAATACTATAGTATTCATTATGGTTTACCTCCAGCACCACACATTGTGATATTTGTACCAAGCAACAGAGGCATCCAATAATATATATATATATATATCAACTCATGTCCATCACAACAAAGCATTCTACACCAACAATCACTTGGTTGTGTGCCATACAATATGACGGTATGATTGCATGTTTACGTGAAATAAGATTGTAGTGTTAGTCTGCTTTTACCATCACTCCGCCTGTCCAATATCAAATTATCCACGCCGTACAGTAGCATTGCACAGTAGCTTTCATCGACTTGCAAAACATGACTATATT
The DNA here is from genome assembly GCA_001247695.2 of Cymbomonas tetramitiformis. NCBI lineage: Eukaryota > Viridiplantae > Chlorophyta > Pyramimonadophyceae > Pyramimonadales > Pyramimonadaceae > Cymbomonas > Cymbomonas tetramitiformis. Next base: position 37,421 of record LGRX02033672.1, on the reverse strand, counting down.
CTCTGCAGTTGGAGAGCCTGCCTCTGCAGCTCCATTGGACACTGCTGTGAAATCAGTACAGTATTGATAACGCGTGGAATAAGACGGACCCGACCCGTCTGCACTATCCGGGCCATGTTTTCTCGCCAGGCTCCGTCTTTGATGGCGCTGCACATTATAGGTTCCAGCCACCAAATGCGGTTCCCATCAAAGTCGTAGCCACCCAGGCTCCGTCTCCAACACATGGAGGTTGAAAGTTTGGCTCCGTCCAACACGGCATACCTTCAGATATCGGAGTCGCACAAGCACCTGGACTCAGTCCCTGCCAGGTCAAAGGTTTCCAGGCTCAAACGGAGACAGGCTAGCTCAATTGTTAAAAATGTGTATGTTGTGGAATGTTAGGATATGGATGCATATATAGAATATATACCTTCCACGCACCACTTACGAATTGCCAGTATCGTCGTTTTGTGTGTAAGCTAGCTGGCGGCGTCCAAAGTGCCACTCAGGATAAATTTGTTACATATCGTGCATCTGACATCTGACTACCAACACAGTGCAGCATATAATATACGTGTTAGCATCGATATTGGTAGAATATTGCAGTATTCGTTGGTATGAATATCAGATCGATACGGTCAAGGACCTATTATTGTATTTTGAGCCGTTATATTTACTGAAAACGGGTGCGCCTCGTCACCACAATGTCACGTTGCGTACATTATCATACGCATACCTCAATCACAGTGCCATACATACAACTTTGTATATAGTATTCACTCTGGCTTACCACCACGCATTGTGCGATATGTGCCAAGCAACAGAGGCATCCAACTTTGTACATACATACATACAACTTTGTGTCCGTGAATTGTCATTGCAGCCTTGTATGCCCCGTCCGCGCCGGGTAAAGCGTCGCGTATGTATGCCGGTGGAATCGCCCGGTGTGTATGTAAGCCGCGGTATGTGTTCACTATCGGATGTCTCTGTCGCTTGGTGTATGCCAGTCGCTTTGTGGTAAGCCAGAGTATAATTAAAATATATTGTATAAAGCGAACCGACAACGTCCACAGTGCGGTCCAGGCGATAATCAGTGGCATTATAAGCAAAATAAGCTTCGCAAGACTGGTGGTGTATCTCATACTGATAGAGTGATAGTATAGTATGTATTGCGGTGACTGTGGCGTATATCGTATATTCATTATTACACGAGTGAAGGGATCTATTGCATAATATCCGGGTACGCCTCAATATACATCATCATGTGCTGACACACGACGACGTTCTTTACGCATCCAAGTGCAAGTGTGTTACTTTACATTATTTTATCTCAGCACGAATATGATATGTCGTGAGTTTTCTGTATCTAATCAATATAAAATGATGTGTATCTTCACTATCGTAAATTGCCAATGCAGCCTTGTATGCCCCGTTCACGCCGGGAGAAGCGTCGCGTATTAAGTCGTGGTCTGTGTCTACTATTGGATGCCTCTGTGTTTGGTACACGCGGCAAGTACGTTGTGGTAAGCCAGGGTTGATGTTTAATATGTATTTATATATAGTGTGGTGATGTGGCTAGCACTAATTGCGACTTTTTGGCGTTTGTTGAATGCAGAGGATGAATATCCGTCTATACAAGTGTGCGCGTATAGCACTGTGCTGATTCCAACTCTGGGATCTAGTATGAATGAAATCAATGTCAATAATGGGACCAATTCGACGGCAGCGTCTGAGAATGCATCGACACCAACATTGACTATGCGAGCTGTTGCAGTGTGCCATACCTGCTGTGACTGTGACAGGCGTGCGGCATGTGTCTGCCCTGCAGGGGAACGATGCACTCCATCGGAATGAGCAAGAAAAATGTATGTGTGTAGTATGATGTAGTCACATGGTTGAAAATAATTGGGTGTACAAATCGTGTCAGTAGCATGCAAATGTAGCTCATGATGCCCCAAGTCATCCGATATCCCATGTATGTGTACGCCACACAATATATTACTGGGCCAGGTGACCGCATGATGATGTGCATGATGCCGCTACATACTGTGAATCCGTCTTGCACTACATGTCACATAACTTGCGATGAAATGTTGCAATTTTGCTAATTTGCTAGAAGTATATATGTATAACTTTCTACTCGTTACCTGTCGCCATTCCCATGTCGCAAACGCGTGCACATGATGGGACAAATGCTGATAACCCTGAGTGACCTCAATGCTCGCATATATATATATATATCCGACATATTCTCAACGTACACATGAGTCTGTAATAGTCCAGGCATATTTCAGCATAACACACAGTCGTAGAGCTACAAAATTTTTGAAATTCTGATATTCTAGAAACACGTACCAAGCTCTCATATGCAAGCCCAAATTTCTAACATGTAAAAAGATTAAAAACAGTAGTATAACATATTCATCAAAATATCAGGCGCAAGTTATCTCACTTTTTATCAGGAGCATATGATATCCTCAGCAGTGATGAGGATGACGATGTCGAGGCAGAAGCAACTGCGGTTGTGGACGTTGACGACAACAGTGAGATTGATCAAGAACCAACAATGTGCACATTGGATTTCCCTGGTGAGCGAGGATTTGCTATTGTTACTTCAGCACCAGTAGAGCTATTAGATCGTAAGAATCTCAAGGGCAAGTGGGTGGCACATCGTTTTAATGACAAATGGTATGTAGGTTTCTACAAGTACACAGTGAGCAGTGGGAAGCTGAGCGGCAAACATGCTGTATATTATGCTGATGACAAGCTAGTTTACAAGCAAGCACGACCTGAATATTGAGCAATATGGCCCTACTGCTTCGTTGTTTTCACGGAGCAGTCGTCGGCTCCCCGCGCCAACACAATCACGCAGGGCCAACACCGAGAAGCGGTGAGAGATACGTACCACCTCTGGGTTATTTTGAATGTTACTTTGCTGCGAGATGACACCCCACGCTTGGCAGTCTTGAGATTCCTGTACCCGGCGGTACCACCAGGCAGCCATTAGCACAACCGTCGCAATAACCAAGGCGTGGTATCGATATTTCGATATTTCGATATATCGAAATATTGATATCGATTGATATTATTTTTGGTGCATATCGAAATATTGAATATTGATCGATCGGACGGGCGAAAATATCGTTATTGATCAATATCGTGAATGGAAATATCGATATTGATCAATACTGAGACGGCAAATATTGATATTGATCGATATGACGGCGAGAAATCGCCATATCGATATATTGATATATTGAACGGGAGCGTTGACAGGGTGGCAAATTTTTGCTTCGATCCCGAGATAGCTGTTTTGCTGCCCATTATTGGTCATTTAAACATTTATCCACCCCCAATCCCCCCCCCCATCGATTCTGCGATTGCCGTTTCGTTTCCCATGATTGGTCCTTTCTCCCTACCTCTTATGGTCGGTCTCGTAGGATACGCATATGTAATCTTTGTAATGGGCCTAGTGACCGCTGACCAGCACATAATCCTCATTTCCAATTTTCCATCATGGGCAAACGCGGTCGTGGCAAGCGCCCATTACGGGCCCGCGCAGAAGATGTACTGCTTTGCCAGGGGAAGGGTCCAGTGAAACGAACGCAACTGCATGCCTTTGACCTTCAGAAGGTACCATTCAGCATTCATTGATGGCAGCTCTAAACATTGAGTAAATTATTACTCAAATCAACATACTTTGTCTTGCTTGCTTGCCTGTTCAGTAATTGAGTAAATTGACATTGGCTAGTATCAATATATCAATATATTGATATATTGTGAGAACGGGTAACATATTGATATTGATTGATATTCCCGCTTAGAATATTGATATTGATTGATATTCAACCTTGGAATATTGATATTGATTGATATACGGCTGGAATATATTGATATTGATCAATACCCTTAGCCGATATATTGATATTGATCAATATGATTTTTGCGATATCGAAAAAATATCAATACGCCAAAAACACTTCGATACCACGCCCTGGCAATAACTGCAAAAGACTTGCTACGGAAAGCAACATACCTTAGATTCCCAGTGTTTCCACACCACCAGAGCCCAAAAGCAATTGGGGTGGTAACTGGAATCGGCGCGTCGGATATTTATATCCCGCCTCCTCGCCAAGAGCCATGGGGCGGTTGTTATGCAATTTTGAGTTGCGACACTGGAACCTAGACTGGGCCTGTTTAGAAGCTAAAAAGGCCCAGTTTTTCACAATCCAGTAAAAACATGCAAACAGGCACACGCACCTGTAAAATTCTATCGAAGAATTCAATTCGAAAGCGCATTTTTCGAACTAGCTAGCCTAAAGGCAGAGAGCGCACACAAAACAAGTACTTAAAAATCACTTAAACATCACGTAACGTGGGAGCTCCTAGTCCCACATCTAATGTCGAGCGTCCCTATACCAACTCACCTGCCCTTCAGGATATCACTATGATTCAAGGTGCACCGGTAGATCCAGCTTTCCGATCTTACTAAAAGGTTGTGAGCGCACCTGGCGGGAATGATGTCCGCTCATTCCGTGTGTGACCAACTGCCACAGACCATTTTCGAAAACGTGCTCATGGACTTCATTTGCGAACACTGTAAGTGAATTACGAAAGGAAAATAGGTGCCCCGGCAGGATCTACTCTCAAAATTTCGCACGAAAATTATGGGGTACAAATCATAGTTTTGGGTAAGCGACAAAGTGCGTGGGTGTGTGGGTTACGTAAACACCAAACGCATCTTGCTTGCGGCGACCACGCAATGACCAAGCACCTGCGGAAAATATACGGTACGCAAAAATATCAGAAATTATTTTATACTAGCAACACAATACAATCAAATTATTTAGGCTGATCTAATCAGAGTTTGCAGTATGGTTTTCGGCTCACGTGCTTTCAAACTACGGAGACGCACGTAAGTGGGAAGTCAAGAGCTCACGATAATGTGCCCATCAAGGTGAGGTCGCCATGGCGCAGTCCGAGCGTATGCGCCAGTGACATTTCTGCTGATGTCATCGATTACTGGAACGCGAAGAAACGGTGCAGTGCGTTCGGGATTTCCGATGACGGTTACGATCCAAAGCGAAACGAGAACGCGGATCGCAGATCATCACCATCGTTATGAGCACGCTCTCAGGCGATTCAGAAACGGGGATCGCAATATGTCGTATGCAGAACACGATCGCTCCGGAACGGGGGGGGACGGGGAACAGTCGATTACGCGTTCGGAACGCGATGGCGTTTTCCAGATGTAATGTGAATATGTAGGTGTATAGGCACCATGCATCTGGTGTGCCTGGCCGGGCAGCGGCACGTCACGCAGCCCGAGGCAGCGCAGCGAGTGCTGCTGCCTCATGGCGGAGCGCCTGGCGCGCTCGCGGTGGCTGCCATCGGCCACTCGCGGCGCGCGCTCTCCCCCCAAAGAAAAGCGCTCCGCTCGCGGATGCTTCCCTCTCGGTGGCCCCAAGGGGAGGGCGCGGGTAAGCACGTCGCCGGTGTGCTCACCCCGTGGCAACACGCATGCAAGGGTGGGCCTCCTTGCACGCGCGTGGCCCCCTCAGCAACCCGCCCGTGGGTGCTGCGCTCCGCGCTCAGTCGGCGGGGCATGCGTGCGCGGTGTGCCGCTCCCAGGCCTGAGCGTCAACCTCTGCAAAGAGAGCCCGACGCGCCTGGATGCGGTGCACACGCTGTGCGCTACCCTCAGTCACCATGCATCTGGTGTGCCTGGCCGGGCAGCGGCGCGTCACGCAGCCCGAGGCAGCGCAGCGAGTGCTGCTGCCTCATCATGGCGGTGCGCCTGGCGCGCTCGCGGTGGCTGCCATCGGCCACTCGCGGCGCGCTCTCTCCCCCCCAAGAAAAAAGCGCTCCGCTCGCGAATGCTTCCCTCTCGGTGGCCCTAAGAAGGGGAGGGCGCGGGTAAGCACGTCGCCGGTGTGCTCACCCCGTGGCGACACGCATGCATCTGGTGTGCCTGGTCGGGCAGCGGCGCGTCACGCAGCCCGAGGCAGCGCAGCGAGTGCTGCTGCCTCATGGCGGTGCGCTTGGCGCGCTCGCGGTGGCTGCCATCGGCCACTCGCGGCGCGCGCTCTCCCCCCAAAGAAAAGCGCTCCGCTCGCGGATGCTTCCCTCTCGGCGGCCCCAAGGGGAGGGCGCGGGTAAGCACGTCGCCGGTGTGCTCACCCCGTGGCAACACGCATGCAAGGGTGGGCCTCCTTGCACGCGCGTGGCCCCCTCAGCAACCCGCCCGTGGGTGCTGCGCTCCGCGCTCAGTCGGCGGGGCATGCGTGCGCGGTGTGCCGCTCCCAGGCCTGAGCGTCAACCTCTGCAAAGAGAGCCCGACGCGCCTGGATGCGGTGCACACGCTGCGCGCTACCCTCAGGCACCACGCATCTGGTGTGCCTGGCCGGGCAGCGGCGCGTCACGCAGCCCGAGGCAGCGCAGCGAGTGCTGCTGCCTCATCATGGCGGTGCGCCTGGCGCGCTCGCGGTGGCTGCCATCGGCCACTCGCGGCGCGCTCTCTCCCCCCCCAAGAAAAAAGCGCTCCGCTCGCGAATGCTTCCCTCTCGGTGGCCCTAAGAAGGGGAGGGCGCGGGTAAGCACGTCGCCGGTGTGCTCACCCCGTGGCGACACGCATGCATCTGGTGTGCCTGGTCGGGCAGCGGCGCGTCACGCAGCCCGAGGCAGCGCAGCGAGTGCTGCTGCCTCATGGCGGTGCGCTTGGCGCGCTCGCGGTGGCTGCCATCGGCCACTCGCGGCGCGCGCTCTCCCCCCAAAGAAAAGCGCTCCGCTCGCGGATGCTTCCCTCTCGGCGGCCCCAAGGGGAGGGCGCGGGTAAGCACGTCGCCGGTGTGCTCACCCCGTGGCAACACGCATGCAAGGGCGGGCCTCCTTGCACGCGCGTGGCCCCCTCAGCAACCCGCCCGTGGGTGCTGCGCTCCGCGCTCAGTCGGCGGGGCATGCGTGCGCGGTGTGCCGCTCCCAGGCCTGAGCGTCAACCTCTGCAAAGAGAGCCCGACGCGCCTGGATGCGGTGCACACGCTGCGCGCTACCCTCAGGCACCACGCATCTGGTGTGCCTGGCCGGGCAGCGGCGCGTCACGCAGCCCGAGGCAGCGCAGCGAGTGCTGCTGCCTCATCATGGCGGTGCGCCTGGCGCGCTCGCGGTGGCTGCCATCGGCCACTCGCGGCGCGCTCTCTCCCCCCCCAAGAAAAAAGCGCTCCGCTCGCGAATGCTTCCCTCTCGGTGGCCCTAAGAAGGGGAGGGCGCGGGTAAGCACGTCGCCGGTGTGCTCACCCCGTGGCGACACGCATGCATCTGGTGTGCCTGGTCGGGCAGCGGCGCGTCACGCAGCCCGAGGCAGCGCAGCGAGTGCTGCTGCCTCATGGCGGTGCGCTTGGCGCGCTCGCGGTGGCTGCCATCGGCCACTCGCGGCGCGCGCTCTCCCCCCAAAGAAAAGCGCTCCGCTCGCGGATGCTTCCCTCTCGGCGGCCCCAAGGGGAGGGCGCGGGTAAGCACGTCGCCGGTGTGCTCACCCCGTGGCAACACGCATGCAAGGGTGGGCCTCCTTGCACGCGCGTGGCCCCCTCAGCAACCCGCCCGTGGGTGCTGCGCTCCGCGCTCAGTCGGCGGGGCATGCGTGCGCGGTGTGCCGCTCCCAGGCCTGAGCGTCAACCTCTGCAAAGAGAGCCCGACGCGCCTGGATGCGGTGCACACGCTGTGCGCTACCCTCAGTCACCATGCATCTGGTGTGCCTGGCCGGGCAGCGGCGCGTCACGCAGCCCGAGGCAGCGCAGCGAGTGCTGCTGCCTCATCATGGCGGTGCGCCTGGCGCGCTCGCGGTGGCTGCCATCGGCCACTCGCGGCGCGCTCTCTCCCCCCCAAGAAAAAAGCGCTCCGCTCGCGAATGCTTCCCTCTCGGTGGCCCTAAGAAGGGGAGGGCGCGGGTAAGCACGTCGCCGGTGTGCTCACCCCGTGGCGACACGCATGCATCTGGTGTGCCTGGTCGGGCAGCGGCGCGTCACGCAGCCCGAGGCAGCGCAGCGAGTGCTGCTGCCTCATGGCGGTGCGCTTGGCGCGCTCGCGGTGGCTGCCATCGGCCACTCGCGGCGCGCGCTCTCCCCCCAAAGAAAAGCGCTCCGCTCGCGGATGCTTCCCTCTCGGCGGCCCCAAGGGGAGGGCGCGGGTAAGCACGTCGCCGGTGTGCTCACCCCGTGGCGACACGCATGCAAGGGCGGGCCTCCTTGCACGCGCGTGGCCCCCTCAGCAACCCGCCCGTGGGTGCTGCGCTCCGCGCTCAGTCGGCGGGGCATGCGTGCGCGGTGTGCCGCTCCCAGGCCTGAGCGTCAACCTCTGCAAAGAGAGCCCGACGCGCCTGGATGCGGTGCACACGCTGCGCGCTACCTACAGGCACCACGCATCTGGTGTGCCTGGCCGGGCAGCGGCGCGTCACGCAGCCCGAGGCAGCGCAGCGAGTGCTGCTGCCTCATCATGGCGGTGCGCCTGGCGCGCTCGCGGTGGCTGCCATCGGCCACTCGCGGCGCGCTCTCTCCCAAATATACAAGCGGTGCACTCGCGGACGCTTCCCTCTCGGTGGCCCTAAGGGGAGGGCGCGGGTAAGCACGTCGCCGGTGTGCTCACCCCGTGGCGACACGCATGCAAGGGTGGGCCTTCTTGCACGCGCGTGGCGATGCACCCCATCGAGACGGGTGCGCTCGCCCGAAGCGCGGGGCACGCTGCCCCCCTCAGACAACATTTCCCGAGCAGCAGAAATTTGCCAAGCCAGATTCAATAAGACTCACATGCCTAAGCAATATGCAGTAGGGCAGAAAGTTCTTTTACGGACCGAGTTTATCCAATGGACTGGTTTGACAGAGGCAGGCAGACACTTTAAGCAGCCATATAATGGGCCGTTTACCATATCCAAAGTGCTAAGCCATGGACGTGCATACGAGTTAGATTTCGGAAATCTCGATATCCGTATCCATCCAGTACAGCCTGTATCCAGAATAGAGCTGTATAACGACTCGATCCAAGCACCTTTGCCTCTGCCACAGATGATCACCGAAGAAGGGCAACCACTGTTTGAGATATCACACATCATCTCAGATGAGATCACTAGAGGTGCCAAGTACTACTTAGTGCGATATGCAGGCTACGGCCCTGAGCATGACACCTGGGTCAAAGCCACAGAGCTGACCAATGCAGCAGACATGATAGCTGCCTATGAAGGCTAAACATTATATTAAGCCTGATGCCCTTACTTCTTGTAATATATACTAATACATGTCGATCATCTATATACCTTGCTCTTAATGTTTTATCATTATGTTGCATAGAAGCGGGAAATTGATCCTTCCTTGCTAAAGGTGTAGTGAGCCTTGTACAAAATCATACCCTTGCACAGATACGCACACATGCGAGATATCATATCTGTGGATAAATAAAAACTGCTAAATGCTACCTTTGCCAAGACCGTGGTTAGTCATCGGATTCTGTGGCCAGTCATCCGAAGCTACCGGAGACATCGACTGAGGTAGACGGAGTTGTGATCCTAAGTTATGCCTGACAAACATAACTAAAATAAATTTCACATTAGTACGTGGCGAATCCACTCTCACTCATCGCGACAGATGTTCGTCAAAGCGTGCGTACTGGACAAAAGAAATTGAGGAGTTGAGCAGACCGGTTAAGGATTATAAGTCCAATTCCGTTAAGCAGGGCCACTCCGTTTGCATTAAAACAAGCCCCCGGTGGAATAACTCCGGAAACATCCAAAGGGCTCCCCGTGACCGCCTGCGAACCTCCAAAGTAGCTTCAGGAGGGGAGGAAGGGTTGGGTGCATTAATATATAATAACTGTGGAAACATGTACCTAAGGGTTTTCGTCGATCAGTTGTATAATTATATAAGGCCGAGAATCTTTCGATTAATGAGAAATTGTTAATTCGTGGGATCATCGTTCGCAAAGGCGTCGACGGCTAGCGCAAATAATCCGTAACGTAAACCTCGGATACCTTGAATCGTCACTCTGAAACACGATACGCATGGATCAATCAGCAATCCAGCGTCAATCTGTATCACGAAACTCAATTCATTGAACCTTGAATCGTCACTCTGCAATACGATACGCAATTCAAAGGGGGCTACATCCTAAGAACTGTAAGGCTAATGCCTAAGGTGAGGGACTAAAGTGGACTCAGTTCCCCCTGCTGAAGTCTGTATACGCAGCCCTGACCGGGAGTCCCGGTGCAGGCCCCTATGACAGATTCCTAGGTTGCCAACACTGGACCTGTGACTGATCCGTAAGCCCGTGCTGTGACACATGAAGGTGTCACAGGTAGCTAGGACCGAGACCGTTCCGACTCCGTGACCGTTCCGGGTATATCTAGCTTAGGGTTTATTTCTTATACGAGTTTATCTATATTGGTTCACTGACTGTCTGATATCTTGAACCGGGATATTCCGTTAGGTCGTGGACCCATTCCACGCTATATTCCACAGCTAATTTGGCCATGATTGGCTAAAGCAGCCGCTTGGAGAGGTGGTGCGCGACGGCGCGTTTGGGGACTCGCGGGAATTTTAGGATGAGCTGTTTGCGGTGAGCGTCTTTCAGCCGCAGCTATGGGGGTTCGACCTGGATCGGGCCTAGTCGACGCAATGTTCATTTACGGTATTACGCTTGCCCTGATCCCGCTTGCTACCGATTCTTGGGCTGGTGGCTCGAGCACCTTCGACCTCGACGACGTCTTCCAGTGCCCCTCGCTCGCATGGCTCTGCCGCTCCTTCCGTAACTGTGGCGTCGCATCTTCCCCACGTCATTACCCAAACGCGCCCCGGCGTACCACCTCCCATCAGGCTTTCAGAGTTATGGGTGTTACCACCAGAGCAAAGAAGTCCCTCACGAGGGACAGCGACATTGATGCCTCGCTGAGGCTTATCGACGGGGTTCGGAACAGCCCGACGGTGCGGACACCGACTGTTCCGACCCCCAACCCTGCTTCGAACGAGGACGCCGACGTGGCCATTAGGCGTTACTTGCAGGAGCAGGCGAAGCTGACCGACGAGATCTACAGGGCACGTCTTCATCGTGCCTGGGCCAAGAGCGTCCGCGAGGACGTTCTTGGTGACAAGAAACACCATTTCCGCGGTACGGACGACGCTGGCCTTCTGTCCGACCTGGTGGTGCAGCTACGTACGGAGTTCGAGTCAGCTGGACTGGAGCTGAAGTCCTTTCTCGACGACCCCCTTACCCCGGTTGTGAGCCGGGTGAATGGCCTTCTGTACGACGTGCTGGCTCTCGTGGTGGAGAAGCACAGCAACGCGTATGTCTGGCTCGCGGGTACGGATGCTTCCTCTGACCGAGATGGCCGGCGGGCTTTGGTCGACATCATCAAGGGCTGCGTACCGGTGGCGTTGCGGGAGTCGCAGCAGGAGGAGCATGCGGCCTTGCGTTACCCCGCAAACGTGGACCCGCAGCCGATCTTGGCGCGGGAGCAACGTTTGGTGCGGGACAACAGGGCCTCCGACTGGACACCTACGGAGGCTACGCGTAAGGGAAAAATATTTAATTTAGATTATTTATTGCTGATTTTAGATTAACTCTTTTTCATGTTGATTTTAGATTAAGTTTTCTTTATGTCATCCGGCTATGCCCGGTGGTCCTTTTCACGACTCCTGTTCAAATCATGTGCACACAGGTCAAACGCTCTAGTTCCCGCTAGCCATCATGAGGAAGCCTCCAAAAAGCTTTGTTCGCTGGCGTGTTCTGCTTTTAAAAAAGGCCCCTGTACTTCTTCTATATCCTAAACCCTTTGACTTGCCTTTTACCGCTGCACGCGACCGGCAAGCATCTTTGAAACTTCCGAGTTTCAAAGATGCGTTTTGTATTTTGGGTGCACCCTAATTTTACAAAACGGCCGAGCGCTTCCCGTTTGTGCGGGATATTCACATTTATTCCATGGAATATTTCATATGGATTAACACACATAAGCACGAAGGCATCGGCCACGCATCTTTGAAACTAACGAGTTTCAAAGATGCGTTTTTTGTCATTTGGGTGCGCATACCCAAATAACAAATCAGCCGAGCGCTTCCCGTTGGCGTGGGGTATCCAACGCTTGAATGTTGAATATTCATTGTAATATGAGTTAGCAAGCGAGGTTGCAAAGGCATCGGGACAGAATCTACGAAACTGTCCTATGCCTTTGCCTTTGGGTTTGGGTTCGAACGTGACACCCAAACCCAAAGATGCCAAACAGCCGAGGGCTTCCCGTGCGTCCTAACGCACGAAACTTGGCACGAATACTACCATGGTACATATATTTAAGTTACCAGAAGCTCAAGGCTTCAAGTTACTTGTGCGCGAAACGCGCAATTTATTTCTAAGGCAGATGTTTTGGGTTTGGGTTCGAACGTGACACCCAAACCCAAAGATGCCAAACAGCCGAGGGCTTCCCGTGCGTCCTAGAGCACGAAACTTGGCACGAATACTGCCAAGATACATATATTTAAGTTACCAGAAGCTCAAGGCTTCAAGTTACTTGTGCGCGAAACGCGCAATGTATTTCTAAGGCAGATGTTTTGGGTTTGGGTTCGAACGTGACACCCAAACCCAAAGATGCCAAACAGCCGAGGGCTTCCCGTGCGTCCTAGAGCACGAAACTTGGCACGAATACTGCCAAGATACATATATTTAAGTTACCAGAAGCTCAAGGCTTCAAGTTACTTGTGCGCGAAACGCGCAATGTATTTCTAAGGCAGATGTTTTGGGTTTGGGTTCGAACGTGACACCCAAACCCAAAGATGCCAAACAGCCGAGGGCTTCCCGTGCGTCCTAACGCACGAAACTTGGCACGAATACTACCATGGTACATATATTTAAGTTACCAGAAGCTCAAGGCTTCAAGTTACTTGTGCGCGAAACGCGCAATGTATTTCTAAGGCAGATGTTTTGGGTTTGGGTTCGAACGTGACACCCAAACCCAAAGATGCCAAACAGCCGAGGGCTTCCCGTGCGTCCTAGAGCACGAAACTTGGCACGAATACTGCCAAGATACATATTTTTGAGTTACTTGAAGCTCAAGGCTTCAAGTTACTTGTGCGCGAAACGCGCAATTTATTTCTAAGGCAGATGTTTTGGGTTTGGGTTCGAACGTGACACCCAAACCCAAAGATGCCAAACAGCCGAGGGCTTCCCGTGCGTCCTAGAGCACGAAACTTGGCACACATACTGCCAAGATACATATCTTTCAGTAACTTGAAGCTCAAGGCTTCAAGTTACTTACTTTTTTTCAAGCAGAACACGCCGTGAGTGTCTATTGTGGCAAAGATGGCAAATAATAAAAGTCATTATGCGTAAAGAGTCGTTATTCACGGCCGTGACTTTTAGATTCACGGCCGTGAATCTTTCCGAATGGAACCAAAAACCGTTCGATTAAAATCGGACTGTTTTTGGTTCCATTCGGACATATGGACATCACGGCAAGACAACTCTTCAGTGTAATATTTCGCATGGCATGGCGATAGCTCAACAGGTACAGTACAGCGTCATGGATGCATGCACCGGTAATAGCCGGATGAGATAAAAAAAACTTAATCTAAAATCAACATGAAAAATGGGTTAATCTAAAATCAGAGAGAAATAATCTAAATTAAATTGCCTACCACGCGTAAGCTGAGCCTGTACACCAGGCTTGACCCGGCGTTCTACGCTGCGGTTAAGGTGCGCTACCCCATGGCTGCTGACTTGGCCCATGTACCGTTGGCCTCACTCCGCTCCATGGTGGTAGAGATCTACCAGGCTTGGGCTCAGACTGACACGGGGAAGGCAGCTTCTGGCGCGGAGGGCATCTCCGCGCACCTCTCCAGCAGCGAGTACGACGCCCTCCTCGTGAAGATCACGGAGCTGAAGGAGCTGGTACAGCGGCAGCACGGGGAGGGTGCTCCGGTGGTGCGGCAACAGCGGGACAAGCAGCGGCAGCAGCAGCAGCAGCGTGCGCAGCAGCCGAGGGGCTACCGTATGGGGCTGCACAAGGTGCCGCCCGTGGGATTCGACCGGGACGACCAGCGAGCAAAGCCGTTCTGCGGCAGGTGCAAGAAGGCGGGCAAAGGTGAGAGCTACCACTTCTACCGCGACTGCCCGTTGGGCGGGCGCCAACACCCGCCCACCTCCGCTGCGGCATTCTGCATTCCTATCGACGAGGAGGACGCGGAGGGGGTGCATGCGCTTGCCATGTGTGCACTCTTCCAGCAGGCAGCGGACGATGGCGCGGAGTCCTTTGCTCGTGCGGCCGCCGCGTACGGGCCGCCTGCGGTGCTTTGTGCGGGAGCGGTGGGCGGCATCGACGTGTCCGCCTACGGCTTCGCGGTGGAGCAGCAGTCAGCTTCCGACGAGCCCGTAGGGGACGACATTCTCCGACGGCTCGACGATCTTGCCGCGGAGGTTCACTCCGCGGCCAATCGCCAGGTGCACTTCACACACGCATCTTTTCCGCCTCCTGACGTCGTCGAGCAGCAGGCTTCGGCTCTGGTGTGCGGACCCGCCGCGGCGGGGACCACGCTGGAGGAGCAGGTTCCGGCAGGTGGTGCGGCGGCATCGGCATCCGCCGTGCCAGCCCCTGCTATGCCTGTCTCGCAGGGAAAGGATGAGAAACCCGCGCCACTGCAATCGGCGCGGGTAACCACCACAGCGGACGCGGACGGTGAGTTCGCTGGGTTCGTTCAGACCGTGAACCACGCCGCCATCGGGCAGGTTGATCTCACGGGTTACGACACGGACGACTACGAGGACCTCGCCGACGGCAGCTTCATCGTGAAGCCGCGGGCTCCGGCCGTTTCGGCGAATCATGCGTCGGAGCCCGCGACCCACGTGCCTGTGTCTGGTGGTGCTTCCCGCACCTACGGATGTGGCAAGCCACCATGGGGCTTCCCCGCACACGCGGGCCCGTGGGGGTTTCATTACCTTGTCTCTCTCTTTCTTTTGATCTCGGTCATGGGAGTGGGAGCTGCCGCCTACACGGCGGCCAATGACATCGACTCTGTGCAGGTATCGGGTCGGGCTGCACCGCAGCCTGTGCTGTGCAGAGGGGATTTGTGCATCTGCCCTGGTATATCCGAGCTGGACCCCGTCACTCTGGATGCAGTACTGCACTCCCTGGGTGCTGCGACGGTGGTTCACCGGCCGCCTGACCCACTGGAGAGCAGTGCTGCAGGCTACTACCGTGGACATTGTGGTGACGGTGCTTCTCTGGACTTTGACCCCGAGTAGCTATCCTTCTGGTTCTGGCAGTACACCACTCTGGTGGTGTGCTGAGATGTACTCTGACCTCAACATGGTCTTCAATTTGGTTTATGTTTCTGCTTTGACACCTTTGAATTCTTCAAACTGACTTGCTGGCGCAGTGCCTTTCAGTAGTTTAGCAGGACCTGAGTGCCTGTCTGTTTCTGCACTTGTGCTAGCTAGAGGGTTCCAATTTGTGTATCAGAATAGCACAGTTGGATTAGCAGTTAGGTTTGTCACCCTAGCTCCTACCCTAACTTATCTTAACTTCTCCGACTTACCTGTCAGTCACCACCCACAGTGTTGGGGTGGTGTGCTGAAGTCTGTATAGGCAGCCCTGACCGGGAGTCCCGGTGCAGGCCCCTATGACAGATTCCTAGGTTGCCAACACTGGACCTGTGACTGATCCGTAAGCCCGTGCTGTGACACATGAAGGTGTCACAGGTAGCTAGGACCGAGACCGTTCCGACTCCGTGACCGTTCCGGGTATATCTAGCTTAGGGTTTATTTCTTATACGAGTTTATCTATATTGGTTCACTGACTGTCTGATATCTTGAACCGGAATATTCCAGTACCCCCCAATATCCTAAAAACACCATATACAAAGGTATGCCCGTTGTGAGGTCACAACTCTTTTAAGAGGGGAGATCTGTCAAGGTTATGACCGATGACACATGTGTCATACGTGTCATATGAGTCATACCTGTCAGACATGTCATACCATGTCATGTCATGTCGAGTCATGTCATATATTATAATGACAGACAGTCGTCAGTACGGTCGACCATGACTGTACATGTCATCGAGATGATAATTCATATCATCTGTCATTTATTCAAGGTAAGACTTGAATGACACATGTCATCGAGAGGCCGTATGTCGGACTCGAGAATGGCGAAGCAAGATGCTATCTTGAAGTACCAAATGGTTCGGAGAAGAAATCATCTTCGCTTCTAGCATGTTCTGAACAAGCATGTGAGTATCATATGGCGAACGCATTATTCGTTCAGCCGATACTAGTCGTTCAACCAATGCCTTGGGTTCACAACCCAATAGCGGTGCCATCTATGAGATGGAAGGCATTCGGTATAGATGAGCTAGCGTTGTGCTAGAGCAGTATCTTCGGACGAAGTCTGCACTCATCACCCGCTCTTACGCTGCACGCGTGTTACTGTTCAAATAACACCGTGCTATCTTATCATATCATATATATCTTTAGGCTCGCTTGTGCGTCCTTATCAAGTACATAGCCAATGCGGCCAGGACGTTCTCTGTGGTGAAGACCGCTTCGGCTATGGTCTTCACTGCTCATGACTTGGCGCTGGTCCCGGCGGACCGGAACCCCACTTCTCATCGGCTGGTGGCCGCGGTACGGGAGGCAGCTCACAGGAGGCTGGGGGGCAAGCGGCTCAACAGGAAGGAGCCGCTGGAGTTTGCATTCGTGCAGAGTGGTGCCCGTTGCTGGTTGATGCTGGGAGGGGTCACTCGGCAGATGTTTGCTACACTGGGTTTGGACATGTGGACAGGCTTTTGGCGGTATGACTGTGCGGAGAAGGTGAGACTGCGGGATATGAAGTTCTGTGAGACCCACATGACCACCTTCCTGGAGAAGCGGAAGACGGACAAGTACAGGTATGGTCAGCTGGTGGAGGTTGCCCGGGCGGCGGAGGGGCAGCCTTTGTGCCCAGTGGAGGTCAGTCAGAGGTGGGTTGACACTCAGATTGCACGGGGAGTGCAGCCCGATGAGCCACTGTTTCAGCAGAATGATGGCAGGCGGTTTCAGCGGGACCCGTCGGCTGACTGCCTGCCGGGGAAGAGGCTGGATTATCCTCAGCTGAGGAGGTACCTGTTCAGGATGCTTGGTGAGGCCTCTGGGCTGGACCCCGATGCTCTGAGGCAGCTGTATGGGACCCAGTCCCTGCGGTCTGGTGGGGCTACGGCGGTGGCTGCGGCTGACCAGGTTACTGATTTCGAGTTCAATCAGTACGGTGGCTGGAGCTCGTCGGCGGCTGCGGCCACCTACAAGGCTACCAACCTCAACCGCAGGCTGGCGGTGTCCAGAAGCATACATGCCCCATGCTCAGCAGAGTAGGCGGCCTTTCTTGCCTGATTTGCTGGAAGTGACGTCCCGACTGTCATTCCTATAGTTAGGGTGTATGACTGTCACCGGTCCCGGAACCCTAGACCCCGAACATATAACGGGAAGACTGAGGATTATCCGTTTTATCTATTCTGATTACCACACTCCGAATATACAGTCAAGCTGATATATTCAGCAGGTTTGGCACCACGCACGCTTAATTTTACACTGCGACTTTGGCCATGATTGGCTAAACACCGACGCTTGGGATGGGGTGAGGGACCCGCGCTAGAGAGGTTTTCGGTGCGGCCGGTATGGCTCGGTTTCGGCAGCGCGGTTGATTGGACATGAGTGGGGTGCGCATTACGGCAACTTGATTTCGTGCAGTATCGTTGGGCTGGATCTTGTTGCTTCTGGTCGCTTGCACACCGTCCGACATTGATCACGTCCTTTCGTCCCACACGACCGCGTGCAATTTGCTGTTTCCCTGATTTGCCCTCGACGACCCGCCGCAACTCGCAAGCCGTCGCCCACGCCGTTAACCTCGCCTGGCATTATTCACCTCACCCTATCTCTGCAGTCACTTCGTCATGGGTACTTCTACAAGATCACACACCGCGGCCGCACGCCGCTCACTAGTTACAATTTTCGACGATGCCGCAGCTCGACATGCGACCACACCAGCCACTCCTACGGTTACGGCTACCCCGACTGCCCAGTCGGCAGGGGCACTGTTCCTCGACGCGGTCAAGCGTCTGGCGAAGGAATCCTTCGACGAGCGCGCCGCCAAGCTCGTCATCAAGAAGGTGTACGACGACAAACATGGACGTTTTGATGGTACGGAGTCGAACGTCAGCTCCGTTTTCGCCCGTCTGGTACTGGCATTACGGGACACTTTCGTCACTGAGGAGTCCGCGTTTGCCTCTTTGTTCGACCTGGAGGATGCCACCCTGCCCGTACGCGCTGAGGCGAACAAGCTTTTATTTTCGACGCTGGAGTTCATCGTTGCTCCGGTGTCACCCGCAGCAGACTGGATGGAGTCTTCGGCGGAGGCACACCCGTTCGATGGGAAGCGGGTATTGCTGGAGATCGCCAGAATGCTTCTGGATTCCGGCGGACCCTTCCAGGGCACTGCGGACCTTCTGGCCATCAAGATCAACCAGTTCGACCCGTCGCGAGCAATCGCCGCCTTCAACGCCGCTCTCCGGTCCGCCCGGCGGAAGAGCACACTCGACGACATGGAGGTCAAGTCCCTCTTCATCAAGTCCCTCGACCCGGTCTTCTATGCTCCGGTCGTCAACCGCCTCCTGTTGCACGACCAACGTGCGGCGGAGTCACTTGCCACCATTCAGCAGTGGACCCGTGAGTGCCACGCGCAACACGGGACGGATTCGCACGTCCCGCCTGCTACACGCACGTTCTCCGCCCTCACCCTGGCTGGGCAGAGCGACGACGAAGATTACAGGACCGTCTTCGGCGAGCTCCGCGACCAGCTCTACGACATGAAGAAGGAGATCAAGGCCCTCAACAACCGTCTCGACGACACGAAGGGCTACACGCCCCGCAACGACAAGAAGAACGCCATCGGACGCGGTGGACATGGTGACGGCGTCCGCTTCGCGGCGAAGCCCCTTCCCGAGCACGGCAACTTCCCGCAGAGCTTCCGTGGAAAGTCTTCGGGTAAGGTGGCTTTCCACAAGCCCACCGGTACGTTCGTCCCGTTGTGCCGGCACCCGGCATGCTCCGCTACGGCGGAGAAGCATTGGCATCGGGACTGCCCGAACGGCGGGCCACGCGGACACGTTGGGACACACGGTTTCAGCATTGCGGACAGCGAGAACGACATGCTCGCCGTGATGTTCCAGAACGCCGTGGACGACGACGACGCCGCCCGTTTCGACGCCGTCTGCTGCATTGCAGACGGCGAACCGGATCTCTACGACACCGCCTCCGCGTTCTCCTTCGCTGTCGCCGAGGAGCGGGTGCCCGACACCATCGACGAGTACGAGTACCTGGGGTACCGCCAGCCCGCTGACACCCGCCTCGGGGTTTGCGCGGTTGGTGGTGCTACGAACATCCACAACTTCAAGATTCACGACGAAGTCCATGCCGACGCTCTGGACGTGCCGCCACCGCGGGCACCGCCCTCCGCTCCGCAGTCGGTGGTGTCAGGCGAGGGGATGTACCCCGTCAGCGCACTACACGCGCACGAGCCACACGCGACCTTCATGGACAAGTTCGCGTTCAACTTGGACATCGCGGGACCGGAACCGACCCTTGCCATGCACCACATGGGCCCCGTCGCGCCCGTGGACTCCGTCTCCGTAACGACGGACGACTCCGAGGATGATGGCGAGTGTCTTCCGCCACCGAGACAGGCCTTGGGGTGCGGCAGACCGCCAATGGGTTTCGGATTCTCTGCCCTCACGTCTCTCGCAGTCTGCCTGATGTTTGTTATTTGTGCAACTGCCGCGCCTTCGCGTGATTGCTCCGCGCCAACATCTTCGGCAACAGGGCGCGTCGGCGACGAGGTCGGTGGTGCCGGTGTGCTGACGCTCACAGCCATCCCGCCGGATCTCTACTGGCAGCCGGAGGGCTGGTACCACAGCTGGTACCGTGCTACGTACGGGTACGGGTGGACGTGGCTCCCGGCCCCCCCGCAACCACCTGAGGCAGCTCCGATTATTGCTGCGCCGCCCTCACCGGGTGGTGCTCCGCCATCGCCGGACTACGAGCCACCCGCCTGGGGCGGTGGAACCGAAGATGCACTTTCTTCTTCAATTCAACGCCGAGCCGGACCGATTGCACCCGGTACAACTGCCTGCGGCGACATCGGCACATCTTCAATTCTCTCAATTTGCTCTACGCATGATTTGACAGACAGTGGTACCGGCTCTCCTGGGCGCTGTGACAGTGGCACCGGCTCTCCCGGGCACTTTCGAGGTGGCTAGAGTTACCGAGATTGAGATTAGCCTGCCTCCAGAGTTTAATGCTGTTGGTTCAGGTTGCCCCAAGATGGGCTTAATTTAGGGCTTTAACTGTATCCGTATTCTGCACTATGCCTCACTTGCTGCTAGTTTCGGGGGTTACCCTGCCAGAAAGGGCAGGTTCCCCTGTAGGATGCTTATTTCCACCGAAGCTGAGTAGGTGTTTGTTTCAGTTCCGTGACCACCTAGTTTGCCAGTCACCACCCTAGGTGGTGTGCTGGAAGTGACGTCCCGACTGTCATTCCTATAGTTAGGGTGTATGACTGTCACCGGTCCCGGAACCCTAGACCCCGAACATATAACGGGAAGACTGAGGATTATCCGTTTTATCTATTCTGATTATCACACTCCGAATATACAGTCAAGCTGATATATTCAGCATGATTGCTTGTTTGCTTCCATGCATTGTACGTGCACTGCTTTGTGGTGATCTTTGTGTGCTTGCACCGGCCGGGTTTCCATTCACATATGTGTCATATGTGTCATGCAAGCTGGGCTATGTAGCCGCAGCTGATTAGAAAACTGATGGTTTTCTGATCAGGGTAGTATGACAGGCAGTATGACTGTCATACGGAGCAGATCTGAAAACTGAGGTTTTCTGATCAGTCGGAGGCCTTAAGAGGCCAGGTACGGACTGAGACGGCCTCTTGCCGTGTTACTGTGATTGTGTGGACTTCCCACCCGTCCTTCCTTGTGCTTCAGGTACGGATAAGGAGAGGCCGCTTTCAGTGCAGGAGCTGCAGGACTTGGAGGACCTAGAGCAGCTGGGCTCTGAGCTGGAGGCTATGCAGATCCGGCCCGCAGAGGGGCAGTCGGCTCATTAGAGTGTAGGTAGAGGAGACTAGGACCTGTGCCTGTTCAGTGCCGACCGTTGTGATGAGAGGTAGCTACAGTTATCCTTCGATGGGGGGCTGCGAAGCTGCCTCATGCTGCTTCTCATCTAGGCACTGTTAAGTAGGCTTTGCTAGGTGATGGCTTTGTTATTGCTGTCGTGCCTGACTCTGTGCTGGAGCGGGTAATTATGCTTTTTGAGGGTTTCAGCCCTAGCATAGCATTTTAGGTCCATAGTCTGTACTCTTTAGGGTAATGATAGTATTTGCGGGCCTCAGTCCTTTGGCACGAGGGGCATGTGCCCGCATGCAGAAGGCTGGGGTCGGCAGTCGGGTCGAGGGACCCTGATTCCTGTCTGACGGGAGTCCTTGGTTTGTGGCACATCTGGATTTTTCATATTATTATTTTTGTAATTCCACACGCAGTGCACCGGCCGGGTTTACATTCACATATGTGTCATATGTGTCATGCAAGCTGGGCGTATGTAGCCGCAGCTGATTAGAAAACCTAAGTCATAACATCTAAATTAACGGATCCGAAGGCCGTGGCCCCCACGCCCAGAGTTGAGAGTAGTATCGGTTTTGGAGGATTGGGCACCCTTCTCTAGGATATTGAGAATGTCGCACCATGCCCATCAGCACCGACTTTGGAAAATAACTCCACAAACAACCAATCGCCATGCAAGCCTGTCGTTACATGATCAACTCCGGGGTAGACGCCATGTGACGTTTCTAAGCTAGAAACCTCAAAATGACCAAACAAAACAGCAAGGTGGTGTCAAATTTTGGTGCCATTTACAATAATTCTAACAATCTGTCGATTTCCATGCATATTTCCAGGGGAGAGCCCGCATGTGGTCTCCCCTCTGGCAGGGCATGCTGTACCCTGTCGCCCATTTCAGGCAAGAGTGGTGGCGTAACCATCCCATTTCAGCATTATGATCAGGATCGCCTAATCCCTATCGATTACGCCGGCGGTAAGCCTCTGCTGCTTCCCGTGCTTGCTGCACTCGGTTCTCTGTACATTCCATCAAATAACCACCAAAATCAGTGCACAAACTATCCCCTGGCTCACAACAAGCACACACATGCTTGGACACTACATGCAGCACGTGCTTGAGCATATTTGGAAAGTAAAAGCAAAACTATGAAAAATCTATCTATCTGCCTCTCTCACACATATCATTCAAAATTTGTGGTACATAATCCATCTATATTTAATTGATCCAACCATCAAGATCTGGTAAGCCGAATAGTGACAGCCACCAGCACACTCCCAGCAAAAATGCCTAGCATGTCCCATTCTCCAGAGCCCTGAGTTGGCGCGGCACCTTCTTGCACGGACGGCATGGGATCGAAGAGGGAGCGCCGGTTGTGCATCAGCAAGACCTCACAATCCCGCCTTGGCATGTCCTCCTGCCACCGCTTCGTCCCACCCTTTGCAGACTCTCAGCGCTGTCAGAGCCACAGGCGCTTCTCAAGACTTGCTGCACGCCCCTTTCGGACCCCCAACGCATGAGCCCACTGCCACCTCTCAGACCCTGAGAGCTTCCAGAGCACGCCCAGATGTATGCAAGATCCAATTCTTGATATCTCTAGTCATGCCATCAACAGGCTCGATGATGGCTGGCTGACATGGTTGCATGTCTCAATCATCAGGTCGGGACGGAGGCCTCAGCTCTCTCCTTCCAAGGCTGACAGCCTCAAGGGATGATGACTGGTTCCATAGCTCATCACCAGTTAATCATGACCCGGTTTAGAAGCACCCTCCGGTAAACCTAAGATTTCGGGAGCATCCCGTGACCGCTGCGAGATCTGCCATCCTCTGTGCCCCCCTGAGATTTGTCCCAACACCGCGCGCAGGTGCCAGTCGTCCTTACTCGAGACAGATCCCTTGCACCCGCCTACCTGGACCTCGGTGCGTCCTTGCCACGTGGCGCACCAAGTGTGCAGGGCCTACATATCCGGTGGCGAGGGAGGGGAGCACTCCCCAGCTCCGTGGGCAGAGGCCACATGTGCAACACGTGCAAGGCAGGCGGCCACGTGGCGCACCACAAGAATGCGCGCTTTCGAGTAGTTCGGGGCCACGTTGGTGGCAGAGCCCGGGCGGCGAGAGGCCTCCAGGATCGTGTCGATGGAGGCGGCGGCAGGGAGATGATGGAGGTAGGCACGCAGTTTGGGGGTCTCCGCGAGCAGCCTCTGCCTTAGCTGCGAGCACTCCAGAAATCTGCAGGCCCACCATGCAACCCCGCCCCTCTTCCTTTACAACCTCACGCCTCCGCACCCTCCTGCCAGCATGCCTTTCCTCCTGCTCGATGAGGGGGGCGCCCGATAACCGAAGGGACCTATTGCTCCCAGGGGGAGGGGGCGGCATGCGATCCGCAGAGCGTCGTGAGAGGGGCGCAACTTGTGGGCTCTTCCTCTCACTTGAATGCCAGAGGTCCTGCCGCCGCCCGAGCCACTGGCCCCACACACGCCTGTGGGTGGCGCACGTGTTGCAGATTGGCTCACAGTCGCGCGCCGCCACATGCGCATGCCAAGCAGACGCAACACGCGGCGAGGGGCGGTGCCTAACCTGTCCTGCAGCCACTGAATACGGGTTTCGAGGACGTCGCGGCGGGTGGGCGCGCGGCCGTGCTGCGCTTCGAAGGCTTCGCTCCAGGCCAGCAGCTCGGCTTTCACCTTGCGGTAGGTATTCAGGTTGCGACGGTACCGCGTCACTTGCACCTGACCGTAGACAACCATAGAGCCGCTGGTGAGCCATCGCGTCAAGTGCAGCTCGTTCCTGGGATAGCCACGTCGTTTCTTCGGCAGGCATGCGAGCCACTAGGCCTTCGGCAGCCCTATAGTGCGACTGGCCAAGTGAAGGCCCCCTCCTGCTCCCCTTCATCATCGATGTCATCAGCCCCGAAAAAGGCGAGCAAGACAGCTTGAAGACGCGCTCACCACCCGGCAGCACAAGCGACGCTTGGAGTGGGCGAGTGGTCGGGATCATGCCACGCTCCTAAGTGCTGATGGGGCACAGCACCTCGCGCACCCGCGCTTCCGGGCGGCCGAGCATAGCCCTCGTAGTTTGCCACCAAGAGAATGGGGAACCTCGGGCCAAGCGGCACACCTGAGTGAGGGGGGCGTCGCCCTTGCGAGGCCGCCCCAGATATCGGCCGCCAGGCCCGATGCGGCGATGGTCCGGCAGCAGTGGCACCGAGCTCGTGCCGCCCGCCTGCGCCACGGCGCTCAACGCCTTGCCATTTGCGGGGGGCGCCTTCCCGTGCTCCTGCTTGAGCTGCTCGCGCTGGTGCTGTAGCGCCTCCTCGGCGAGCTCCACCAGCTGCGCCGCGTAGCCGAGATGAAAGTCCCCCCGCGACCTCTGCCACACAGGGCGCCCTTCCCCAACCTCCCAGGAACCCCCCAGGCGGCGCTCCTTCTGCTGGACAGGGGACGGGGTCCGCGCCCCGTCCACGTGCGCAGTGCGCCCCTTCCGCTTCGGCCTTCCCCGCTGCCGCTTTGACACCGACTGCGCAGCGGCGCGGGCCTCTCCCGCCGTCTTCTCCCGGTGCTGCGGACCACACGCGCCATCCCCACCTTCCCGCAACCCTTAGGTTCTCCATAGGTGACGCGCCACTTCGACTGATCGCTCGCTCCTGATATGACACATGACACGCAAAGAGCCGCGCGCGCAGGTCCCTGCTGATGCGCGCCCCGTCACACGCAAAGAGCTGTGCGCGCAGGTCCCTGCTGATGGAAGGCCGGGACAGGGCGGCGGGCTTGCGCACCTTGGACCAGCGCCGGCGCATGGACGCCGCAATCTGCGGACAGCAAACCCCTCGCACCACCCGCGTCTATGAGGCGGGCCCGTTGGGACCCTCGAGTGCTCCACGCGTGCGCTTCTCCTTTGCGCCGAGTTGCCCTGCAGGGCGGGGTTCCGGGAACGGCATGGAGCGCACTCCAAATCCTTTGCTTGCCATCACTACGCCGCATAGGCGTGCACGAGCTCTCGAGGCACGCACGAGCTCTCGAGGCGTGCACGAGCTCTCGAGGCATGCACGAGCTCTCGAGGCGTGCACGAGCTCTCGAGGTGAGCGAGGGCCGTGCGCGCCCGCCAGAGCCCTCGACCTGGGAAGGCCTCCACGAGACCGCGGTGAGGGAGCGAGGCCACCAGTACACCCCCTTCTAAAGGATGGGAGCCAGATAGGACGGGGACAGTGCGGAGGGAGGTGAAGGGTAGCAGGCAGCAGCCGCACCCGCGCCTTGGTCTGCTCACTCATCTGCTTGCCGCTGCGGCTTGCGGACACCTTGGCGCGCGTCTCGAGGCTCACCACGCGCCCCTTCTGCGCCTGTGACATGCGTGCGCGGGTCTCCTCCGACATCTCCATCCCCATTCTGCACCGCCAACCGCACCCTCGCAGGTCACATACTCCATTCTAAACCACGCACATCCCTTGACGGGGGACATGCCCCCCAACCAACATCACTATCCACTCCCCTGCGCATCTCACGCCGCCCGCCCCAACTACCTCACGCCCGCATATCACAAATCCAGTGAAAGCCACCCCCTCGTTGCAGGTGACACCCCCCCCTGCCCCACACGTGCATGTACACAACAACCCTCGGGCAGCTCGCTACTATTTTCTCCCAGCGTGAGGAGGGCATAATGTGACTTCAGCGGCAGGCTCCGAGCTCGGTGAGCACAAAATTTTTTGCTTGGCTTGGTATCAGCTGCAGCCTCGGAGGAAGGGCAGGGGGTGGGGTAACATCTGGCTTCGCTCATCCTCCCGCGGGTTTCACAGGACAGCAGGAAGGGCAGGGGGTGGGGTGACACCTGGCTTCGCTCATCCTCCCGCGGGTTTCACAGGACATCTTCTTCCCCTTGTTCCAGCTTGCCTTGCCGCGCAAAGAAGACGACACAGCCGCCTGCACCACATGGCACGCCCGGGGACACCGCAGTCAGGCGACCCATCGGCAAGGAGGCGGGGCACAAACGTGTGCCGCCCCTGGATCAAGCATCTTCGGGACTTGGGCGCACGTCATCGCTCACTGCGCCCCGCTCTGCTGCCGAGAGACTCCAGCCGAGGGGTGAAGGCTCGTCCAGTGTTGCCCCAAAACCATGTTCTTATAACACATAACAAAACTTCATCTTAAGTAGGGAAAGTGTAATCAAAGTACATGGTTTTGGGCTTAACACTCAACGAGTCCTGACCCCTCATTCCAACCTACACTTAACGGCCGTTGTGCGATTTCACGTTCATCCACCCTGCTTGTGCTGACCATCTCGCTTGAGATGTGTAATTTGAGCGAGCACTGCAACCGCCGATGGAGATAATGGAAGAAGCTGCAGGGGGAGGCGCACCGCATGGGCCGGGTCCTTCCACTTCCTCTGCATTGCGGTGCTGATCTTGCTGCGCGTTCTCGCCGGCATAACGCTGCCCTTGTTCCATGACGCCTTGCCACGGGGCCGTCCACGCGGGCGACCTGATGAATTATTTGAAAAAAATAAAATAAACAGAAGTGCGGGGTTTAAAGGAAGGGCTTATGGTTGCGGGACCGGCACAGTCAAAGTAAGAGGTGGGGCGGGGTTCAACGAGGGGCGAGTGGTTGGTGTGACCCGGCACAGCCGCAAGAGGGGCGGGGATCAACGGAGGGGCGCATGGGGCTGGTGTGACCTGGCACAGCCGTAAGAGGGGCGGGTTCAACGAGGGGATGATGGGTTGGTGTGACCCGGCACAGCCGTAAGAGTGGCCGAAGGTTCAACGTGAGGCTAAGGGTTGGTGTGACCCGGCACAGCCGTAAGAGGGGCGGGGGGGAATTCAACGGAGGGGTGATGGGTTGGTGTGGACCTGGCACAGCCGTAAGAGGGGCGGGGATCAACGGAGGGGCTTGATGGGTTGGTGTGAATGGTACAGCTGCAAGAGGGGCGGGGTTCAACGGAGGGGCGTATGGGTTGGTGTGACCTGGCACAGCCAGTAAGAGGGGGCGGGGTTCAAACTGAGGGGCGATAGGTTGGTGTGACCTGGCACAGCCGTAAGAGGGGCGGGGATCAACGGAGGGCGTATGGGTTGGTGTGGACCCGGCACAGCCGTAAGAGGGGCGGGGGTTCAACGGAGGGGCAAAGATAGGTTGGTGTGACCTGGCACAGCTGTAAGAGGTCAAGGTTCAACGGAGGGGCGTATGGGTTGGTGTGACCTGTCACAGCCGTAAGAGGGGCTGGACGGTCCATGAGCATGGTGGATTTGTGGTCGGGCTGGCGAGGTTTTTCAAGAGATAGTTGCATGAGCTTGGGGGTGTGCACTACGGGGATCGCATGGGGGTTCCAAAACGCGGCACCTGTTGCAATCGAGGCGGTTTCCTTGGAGGGGGACGCCTGCTCGCTTTGTTTTCTGTCGTTCTCCGAGCGTTGGCGGCTGCGAGCCTATGCGAGCACAGACTTCCCGTTTCCGAACATATTTCCATACACCGAATGGCGTGAGGCAGTAACGCCGGGCCGCCGTTACTGAGGGGCTGTTGGGAGTTCTACCAACGCTACTGCTGCACGCCCTGATGCAAAGTAACAAGATGAAATGAAGGTAGAGGGAAAACCTAGGTGCAGTGCACGCGACAAAGTATACGGCCGTACACGCAAATATCTTCGGGAGGAAGGGAATCCGCTTGATAAGCTGGGGATATCGTGTTCAGGACTCCCACCTGCGGTTTTCCCGAAGGCAGCGTTGCTTGCGACCGAGTTGCGTTTGCACCCGCCTGTAGATCCGCTTGCAGGAAGGCATCCAGCTGACGGCTGTTATGTGCGTGGCTGTCCGATTTAGGGATGCGGGGGTCGTGGGGCGAATCCACGTGACTATTGGAAAATCGCGGATCTCGCAGCTGTTCCGCAGTGAATATAACCTCGGGAAAGGCCTGCGCGCGCTCTGGATCTGAAGCCGTCTCTGGGTGGTCCGAGCCTGTTTTCAGGTCTTGGGAAGTGTATAAAATCTCCGGATACGCGAGCTTCGGCGCTATCTGCCCTTGCCGCGGTTGGAAATGAAGCAGCTCCTTTTCAGTGTACAGCACGGGTCCAACATCCGAGCCGCAATCGTCGTCGGTGCCGCGACCATGCCGGTCGTCACCCTCGCAGTCCGATGACGATTGAGCGTTCCCGCGCTTTGCACCGCAGCAGCGTTGAAGCGTCCTCCGCTGAAAGTTCAGCACACAGAGACAGAGCAGCTCAGCGTGGAAAGTCCGTGAAGAATTTGCAATACAGAAGAAGAGGCAGAGGTAGGATACTTCGCATGCTCGCGCTGGGGGAATGAATGTCTCCACCTGCAGAGGGATTAATTCGCGGGCAAGAGGCACGAGCCGTCCAGCCTCTTGTATTGTGTCCCGAGCGGCTATTCCATTACTTCTCCGGTGCTTTTGCTGTGATAGGGATAAGCAGGCTTCCCACGTTTCCCCCTTTAAAGGTGCGGGATGGGCCACACTATGCGTCCAACGCCCATCCAAAGATCGCGACGCAGAAAACAGGCGTGTAGCCCGCGTTCGAGGTCCTTGCATTAAAAAGAGGAAGCAATTGGTCACAGCTATTTCAAGCAAGCGCGTAATAGGGGGGTCCTTTGAGTGATTTGATGACTCGAGCAACAGCGAGCACAGAGACCCAACGAGCCGAAGCTCGTGAGGTCAAATTGGCCGGGTGAGTGAGTGCAGTGAGGGAGAGACGACACGGCAGGTTAAACGGTCGAGCATTACAGAATTTTTACAGAGGAAATGATATAAGAAAGGCTTTTGCGTCTTCTCAGTTTCATTGGGGACCGCTCAAGAATATACACTGGATTCTAATGTCCGTTCTTTGCCTCTCTCGACGCACCCGGTTCCCTTTTAGCGTTAGTATAATATTCTACTCGGCCTTCGCCCTCTTGCTTTGGCCCTTGCCACCTCGGACGATACGCTGTATGAGTACTCACGACTATCATACTTCTCCATGGAGCCAGGAAGAGCAATCTCGAATCTGTCGATGGGAAGGAATATAATGGCGACAAATCTACTGAGTTGTCATTTTTCCATTCGATGCTTGCAAGAGCAAGGCGCAGGCGCGGTGCAGACGTAATGAATTCATATTTTCCCTTACAAATATATTTATTTTCACGAATACATCCGTTTCCACGTGGACTGAATATTGTTAGGTAGACCATCTGACGTTTGAAAACTGAAGAGATGCCACATAAGGTGCGCAGAACGGTGCATTAATTCAAAATCGAGAATGGGGGAATGCGAATCGGATACGAAAGAATCTTCGAGCATCAGAGATGCCCCTGCATATGATTCCCATATGATTTATCCGGCATATATGCCATAAGATATGCTCTGGTGCTCGTAATTCTTCGCATGGACCTATCGTAATTGCCTGTAATTGGGTCGTAATTTTGTAAACGGCAACGGTAGCAGAGGCTAGCAGTGTGGAAATTTAGCATCCAAGGGCTGGTGGTAGCTAAGCAAATGTTGGCATCCCTTAAGTATAGTCCAACACATTATATAAAGCAAAGAGATCGACGGCTGGTGATAGCTAGTCGTTGGCTGGTGGTAGCGCTACCACTTACACGTCGGATTTTGTGGACACTGAACGCGGTACTGTAGGACCAACCACTATGACTAAAGAATACACCTTGTGACTAGTCAATGATTCCGTGACATCACGACAAGTCATTAATAATTTTTCTTTTTGCAACTGTCAATAGCCTGGAATATTCCGCGGCCAGCGTCAACCGTCGTGGGGTCTCTATCCACGGTTTGCGATTTTTGTAATCAGTTTCAACCGTTTTTTCTTTGGATCATTCTTCTCTTTGACTTTCGCATCTTCCTCGAAACGATCACAGTTCTGAAATAACGTCACCGCGTAGACTCCACGTCAGATAAAACGATCTAGAGCTCTACACAGGTTTGAGGTTAACAAAATCAAATAAAATTTTCGGAGGGTGCCCCACGCCCTCCCGCGGGATACCACCATCACGCGCGGGGGCGGGGGTGCCATGCCACACGCGCGGATACGAGCATACGACCATGTATGCATTCCGACGGTCAGGGAATATCCTGGGAATATGCCAATTTTTTTATCTAGATTCGACGCGCAATTCCGGTTCCCGGTCAACCTCAGAAGATGCTTCGCGGCCTTAATAATAGTGAGAAGCGGCTTTCCCCGTTTCGTTCAGGTTCACACCGACTGTCGCGGTGAAGTCACAGGGAGCCCAATCTTTCCCCCCCACTGTAAGGGGGCGGGACGGTGCCAGGTCACCCGGCGTTCACCCCTCGACCTGTGTTGTCACCAGTCACCGTGTCACCGCTCATCGACTCAATAAAACACTCTGCTCCGTATTTTATCTTAGCACACAGTGAATCTCTGCCCCCTGCCATTCTGTTTCACTGCTTACCGCGATATATATATATCGACATATCGGATAGGCCGAAACAGGCAAAAAAAACGATTTCTGTTGAAATTTGTGCCCAAAATGTTTTTTTTTCCAAAATTTCAAATTGCGATATTCATCTGGAGTGCCTAAGTGCCGTGATATGTGAAAACCCTCATTCCCACGAATATGTGCACTCCACACGCGCGGAGTGGCGTGGAACGCCAAAACAGGCCCGCGATAGGCCGAAACAGGCAAAAAAATCGCTTTTCGTTCAAATTTTGGGGCAAAAAAATTTTCCCCAAAATTTCAAATTGCGATGTCCATCCGGAGTGCTTAGGTCATATGGGAAAATCCTCATTTCCACGAATATGTGCACTCCACACGCGCGGAGTGGCGTAGAACGCCAAAACAGGCCCGCGATAGGCCGAAACAGGCAAAAAAATCGCTTTTCGTTCAAATTTTGGGGCAAAAAAAATTTCCCCAAAATTTCAAATTGCGATGTCCATCCGGAGTGCTTAGGTGATATGGGAAAATCCTCATTTCCACGAATATGTGCACTCCACACGCGCGGAGTGGCGTAGAACGCCAAAACAGGCCCGCGACAGGCCGAAACAGGCAAAAAAATCGATTTCTGTTGAAATTTGGGCCAAATTTTTTTTTTTTCCAAAATTTCAAATTGCGATTCCCATCAGGAGTGCTTAGGTGATATGTGAAAACCCTCATTTCCACGAATATGTGCACTCCACACGCGCGGAGTGGCGTAGAACGCCAAAACAGGCCCGCGACAGGCCGAAACAGGCAAAAAAATCAATTTTTGTTAAAATTTGGGCCCAAATAATTTATGTTTCCAAAATTTCAAATTGCGATCTCCAACTGGAGTGCCTAAGTGATATGTGAAAACCCTCATTTCCACGAATATGTGCACTCCACACGCGCGGAGTGGCTGCTGGACTTTAGGTTCGGGGTTATTATTATGGGCTCTGATAGCCCCTAGCCTGACCCGTCTCTGATCGGAACCGTGACTCCGCTAGTAGCTAGGATGACAGTACAGTAGTACTGTACTGTCAGTCATTACTTCGTATTATCCGGGTTTCCGAGATGCATGATAAAAGCACTCGGCCGGACTGTTTATGGGAGCTTAGCCAGTTTGTTTTACCGAGCGGAACACCTGTTCTCGCAGGTTATGCGCGTCACCACTTCCCTAGTAATTCTGATGGCACAGCGCCTAGCTGTTGCCATGTTTGGCTAAGTTTTGACACAGAGATGGGGTGGGCGCCCCCTTAGGCAGTAGTTGACCTTTTCGCGGTATGGCCTATCCTTGAAGTGGAGATCAGTTTGAGACAATTTTCGGCAGCAGTATCGTCGCTCGCTATGGCTTCTTTTTACGTTTCACCTGGCCGGTGGAGAGGGCATTCCGCGTATTGTGGGTCGCAACCACTCTTAGCCAATCGGCTCATGACCTGTTTGATGTTGTTCTTATTGCTGAGGCTTCTGCAGGAATTGGCCGCTGCGTCCACTGATCTCTCTACTGCCGACACACTAGCTCACGCTCCCCATCTCACCGTCATTTTGGAAATGAATACACCGCAAAGGCCACGTACACGCGCTAGGGCGCGTAAGTTAGCGACTATTTTCGATGATGTTGGGGCATTGAATTCGGCTACCCCCACGACGCCGCATTTGGCTTCGGCTGACGAGTCGAATGCGGCTGCAACGCTCGTGCAGCGGTTACGGAAAGACTCTTTCGATGTTCAGTGCGCGAAGACAGCAGCGACTAAGGTTCTGGGAGACAAAACGGCAAAATGGCATGGCAGTGAATCGTCGGCTTCGGACATTTTTTCACAGCTGATCTCCGAAATTCAGCAGCTTTTCACGCTGCAGTCACAGGCAATTGCACCCCTGTTTGAGCTGTCTGCTGCTGATGTCCCTGTCATGCCTGCTGCCAATGAGCTCCTGTACTCTGTGCTGTTGCTGCTGACTGCGCCAGGGTCTCCTGCCCGTAATTGGGTAGAGGCTTCTGGGGCCGATGTTCCTGCTGACGGCAAACGTGCCACCCTCGAGGTGGTGCGTATGCTTGCTGATGATTCGACTCCATTCGAGTCTTTGACTGAGCTGCTTGAGGTGCGAATCTCGGATGAACATGACCCTGACTCTGGCATTCGTCTTTTTAACAGTTGTCTTCGGGATGCACAGCGTCTGCAGACGCTGCCCGAAGACGCTGTTAAAAGGCAATTCCTCTCTGCCCTGTCTGGGCCGGCTTACGCCACGCTGGTTGACTCGTTTGCTCGAGCTGACCAGCGTGCGGCTGTGAGTCTGCTCACCCTGCAGGCGCGCGTGCGCGAGCAGTACCGCTGCGGGCGGCTCTCGGGCAAGCGCACTGCAAGGGCGCCCCATGTCTGTTGCATCTTGCACCACTGACACTGGCCTGGCTTCGGCCATTGATCGGCTCAGTGCTCAGTTGGTCAAGTTGCAGCGGGATGTGGATTCCCTTAAGAGGGGTGGCTCCAAGCCGCCTCCTGGGAAACACACTCCGCGCAACTTCCACCGACCTGGAGTGCAACCGCTTGCTCACTCCGCCTCTCCGGAGGTGGCTTTTGACAAGCGGTCTGGCACCTTTGTCCCAACGTGCAGGCACGAGAAGTGCCGCGCCGTTGGGTCAAAGCATTGGCTGAGTGAGTGTCCTCACGAGGACACTCACCCTTGTCCATCTCGGCATCCTACTGCCAAGCCGTCGAGTCTTATGACTCCGACGTGCTTGCCCTTCGTTTTCAGCGGTATTATGACGCTGGGGATGAGGGGTCCATGGAGCACCTGTGTGCTCTCGTGGGGCAACCTGAAATCTGTGAACTGTCTGCGCATTCCTTTGCTCCAGAGCCTACGGCTCTGCAGCAGTTCAAGGATGCTGCTGCCTCTGCTGAATCTGCACCTGCTGAGCATCTTTCCATTGGCCGTGTTGCATTTGCTGAGGTCAGCGGTCCGCTTGCTGGTGGTGTCGCTGAGCCGACCACTGCCAAGCAGCTGCTGCCGAAGGCCTCTGCACCTGTGCATGATGAGCCGGTTGACTTGCGTGAAGTCAACCGTGCCGCCTTTGTGCCGCCGTCTGCCTCTCTGGCTCTCGGCCCGATGGCTCCTGCTGACAGTTCATTCAAAACATTCAACACTGTCCACCCTGACTGGTTTGACGTTGACCCTGAGCCTGTTGAGGTGTGTGACTCCGATGATGATGGGGAGGGCTCCGACTACCCTCTTGGTGTCTGCCTGGGTAGCGGGTCATTTTTGTCGCACCGATGGTCATTTTTGTCGCTGTCGCAAGAATATTCCTTTGTCACAGGCTGCGACAAAAATGACCAATAGGTCCTTTTTGTCGCAGGCTGCGACAAAAATGATAAAATGGTCATTATTGTCGCAGAAATTTATTTAGAATTGTAAAATTTTAACAAAACAAACCAGTGGGCAAACACACAGCCGACGCAACGGCTATATTCGTTAACTAATAATAACAACCCTACGAAAAACATCCTCGGATGTACACACAGCATGAATAGAGCATGCACACAGCAAGCGAAATGCATGATGCCGATACAAATGTTCTAATATTACAATACTTACGTTGCTTTTACTAAGACTCGAGTTGCGACAATTACAAAACGAAAGCTAGTTGTAAATCTATTACGCCTTTGTAGGCCGCTCGTCTTCGATCTCGGCCGAAAGCTCCGCGTACTACACCGAATACGAGTTCCTGCAGAAGTCGAAATCTGCGGAGTCAGTCACAGAATAAATAATAAATCATCAACGCCGGTGACTAAACCATACTTGCAACTAACAGACAGACGTGAAGAATGAAAATAACAAACGGAAGACAGGATAAAACGACACGATGACGCACGAGATCCTGCAAAAAACAGCACGCTAGTCAGCAGAAATGTTGGGAATCGAACCCAACCCGAAGGCCAAAATGCGCAACGGGCTCCAAGCATTCCCAAAACTAACGAAAGAACTGCTATTGTCGAATGAGCGTGCTGTCCTGCAACAGCAGCACTGCTGTCGCCGAAACGAAACGCATGCTATCCTGCAAAAAACAGCGCGCTAGTCAGCAGAGGTGTTGGGAATCGAACCCAACCAGGAGGGCAAAACGCCTAACGGGCTCCAAGCACTCCCAATGTTAAAACGAATAAGCATGCGAGTCGCCAACAACGCACGAGATCCTGCAGAAAACAGCACGCTAACCTGCAAAAATGCCGAACCTCACGGGCAGATTGCCCAGAGCTCCAATCAATCCCGGCGTAAAACCGAAAAATAAAATAGCAAACAGTACTGAAGGAAACAACAACGAATACTAGTCAGAAAACAACAAAACACAGAAGTATGCAGGGGTTGGTCGGTGTCGGCGCCTGAGAATAATGTGTTGACGGCCGCGGAAAGGATAGTTGTTCAAGATGTGACGCTACTATCTCAGGATCGAGTGAGTACAGTATCCCCGGGGGTGTCACAGTGACGTGGCAGATCATCAATATTGTGACCAATTGGCATCCGAATTTTCTGGTGGCCGTGACGCGGACTGTGACGCAGTCGAAAAACAGTCGACTGGAGGGCTGCTGTGACACTGGATCTTCTACATCCTAGATGCTTGCGACGGTCTTGTGACACTTCTTGTGACAGCCCCGCGATTTGATTTCCGATGCAGATTTCCGATCGATCGAGCGGATTTCTGTGAATTTACTGATCGTGCGGTTTGTCGACGGTTCGATCGTTCGGTCGACAAACAGTCGACTGGAGGGCTGCTGTATCTTCGACATCCATGCGACAAACTAGATTCGGTTTCCGATGCGGATTTCATTTTTTTTATGATCGAGTGGTCGGTCGACGGTTCGATCGTTCGGTCGACAAACAGTCGAGGGAGGGCTGCTGTATCTTCTACATGCCTGCGACAAAAATTAGATTCGGTTTCCGAGTCAGATTTCATTTTGACCGATCTAGCGGTCGGTCGAAGGTCCGATCCGTCGGTCGACAGACAGTTGCGACAACCTGAAGTTTAAAATTTTGGATGACGAAAATTTTTGGGGCACCTTGACACTGTTCGAACGACGATGTCGTATTCATGTCTCCATTTATTTTCTGAAAACCTTCTTTACCCCTTTAAGGGAACGAACAGAATTCACTGTTTTTTTGAGAAGATTCTGTTCGGTGGTCTCGCGACAAAAGAATATTCTGCGACAGCGACAAAAATGACCAGTGGTGCGACGAAAAGGACCAGGTACCGTCTGCCTGACTGAAATTGAGGGGGGTGCACCGCCGACGGCTGCAGCATTTCGGCGGTTCGGAGTTCCCAGAGGCTCCAGGCCATTTGGCATCGGTGAATTTGCGCTCACTCTTTTCATGGTGGCTACGTTTCTATTCAGTGCCACGGCGATGCCGACCCTCGTGGTCGGCGGTGGTGTCAGGGGCCTGGTTGAGCCCGGAGCCACCTACGGCTACGGTACAGTTCATCCCGGTGATGCATTACTGGATTCTCTTTGCCCGCCTGTGGTTACTGCTGGTTCGTCATTGCCGCCGCGGGATGTGGCAAAGTTCTTTTCTCAATCGACCTCAGCGGCTTTGCAGTCTGATGATTTTGCCACTCCACTTTGGGATCCGCCTGACCCACTTGGGTCTGGTGGTGTCAGTGCTTGCAAATTCTCTTCTCAATTGACTTCGGATGCTTTTCTTGATTGGAATCCGTCTGCTGAACTCGGCTCTGCCGACCAGCTTTGCAGTGGCTAGAGTCTGCTTGATTCAGATCCTGGAGGTGTGATTAGCCTTAGCCGCAGTGGTGGGTTGTGCCGGGACATGTCCCCGGGCACCCAACTAGAAGTATATCTGTTATTTCCAGTAAAGTGCTGTTTGTTATCTGTTTAGTTAGCTCCGCTTGCCTAGCCCTATTGGCTACGGTCACAGCTCCGGGTGGTGTGCTGGACTTTAGGTTCAGGGTTATTATTATGGGCTCTGATAGCCCCTAGCCTGACCCGTCTCTGATCGGAACCGTGACTCCGCTAGTAGCTAGGATGACAGTACAGTAGTACTGTACTGTCAGTCATTACTTCGTATTATCCGGGTTTCCGAGATGCATGATAAAAGCACTCGGCCGGACTTTTTATGGGAGCTTAGCCAGTTTGTTTTACCGAGCGGAACACCTGTTCTCGCAGTGGCGTAGAACGCCACAACAGGCCCGCGATAGGCCGAAACAGGCAAAAAACTCGATTTCTGTTGAAATTTTGGCATTTTTTTTCTTTCAAAATTTCAAATTGCGATTACCATCAGGAGTGCTTAGGTGATATGTGAAAACCCTCATTTCCACGAATGTGTGCACTCCACACGCGCGTAGAACGCCAAAACAGGCCCGCGACAGGCCGAAACAAGCAAAAAACTCGATTTCTGTTGAAATTTTGGCAATTTTTTTTTTCTTCAAATTTTCAAATTGCGATTACCATCAGGAGTGCTTAGGTGATATGTGAAAACCCTCATTTCCACGAATATGTGCACTCCACACGCGCGGAGTGGCGTAGAACGCCAAAACAGGCCCGCGACAGGCCGAAACAGGCAAAAAAACGCGATTTTCGGCCGATTTGGGCCAAAAACATATTTTTTTTCAAAATTTCAAATTGCGGTGACCATCAGGATTAATTACGTGATATGTGAAACCCCTCAATTCCACGAATCGCTGCACTCCTCACCCGCGTAATGGTGTAGAACGCCAAAACAAGCTAAAAACAACAGTCTTTTGGCGACTTCACCCTTATTTCTTTTTTTTGATTTTTTTCCCGCAATGTCCTCAAAATTCATGCGATTCCACTGCGGTCGCAGTCCGATAAAGCGATTCCATGGATATCATTGATTATAGATTTCGGATATCTCACTCGTGCG